>CADDIJ020002038.1:0-45275 GCA_902809745.2 Tetradesmus lagerheimii | reverse complement strand
TGTCCACTTGTTTGCACTACATGCAAAAGCAGTATCAGCGGCATATGCTGCACGCAGCCCCGCCACAAAGGCAGAGTTCTGCAGCAAAGCGGCCTGAACAGAGGACGCTGTCATTACGCCAACATATGACAGTAATCCAGGGTCGGAATCTACAACAGGGTGGCGACTCAGCGCATCAGCCACAACGTTTTGTTTTCCAGGCTTATAATTCCACTGCAGCCTGTGACCTTGAAGCGCTTCTAGCCACCTAGCAGCCCTCCTGGACTGCATGGTGTTGGTGTCAAAGAAGGTATTGGGCTTGTGGTCTGTAAAGACACTTACATCTCTGCCCTCAATGTATCAACGCCATTTTTTAACGCAGTACACTACAGCGAGCATCTCGAGCTCTGTAGGCGAATAGTTACACTCTGCTGGTGTTAGCTTGCGTGACTCGAACGCAATCGGGTGTCCTTTCTGCAGTAAAACACCAGATACACCTAAGTATGATGCGTCACACACCATTTCAAACGGTTCCTGGCTGTGCCAATCTGGTAGCGTCAACACAATCTGGTGCTGTTGTCAGCAGCTCCTTGACCTTGTCAAAAGCGTCTTGACAAGCTGTTGACCAACGAAAAGCAATATTACTTTTAAGCAGGTCAGTCATAGGATGAACAACCTGTGCATACCGCTTGATGAACTTCCTAAAGTAGTTCGTCATGCCGAGGAACGAACGTAGGTGTGACACGTCTGCAGGTGCAGGGAAGTCTTTACTTTGGCGGGGTCAACACGAACTCCATCTTCGCTGACAATATGCCCTAGGAATAACACTTCTTTTTGATAACAAGAGCACTTCCAGTGAGCAGCTGTCAGGTTGTGTTGCTTGAGAATGTCCAGCACTATTCTCAAGTGTTTCTCGTGTTCTGCTTCGTTTTTGCTGTAGACGATGATGTCATCCAGGTACACCATCACGAACTTGTACAGGTGTTTTGAAAAGAGCTTATTCATCAGACTCTGGAACGCTGCAGGGGCGTTCACCAGGCCGAAACTGAGTGTTAGGTATCCATAGTGACCAAAGGGCGTCCTAAACGCCGTTTTTGGCACATCACTATCAAGCACTTTCGCTTGATGATAGGCTTGACGAAGATCGATCAAGCTGAACACCTTTGCACCCGTCAAGTGGTCTAGCATTTCATCGATGCGAGGCAGGGGAAAAGCAATCCGCCTTGTCAAGCGATTGATCGCTCGATAGTCTATACACATACGCAGTTCTGTTGAACGTGGTTTTTTCACAAACAGCACTGGAGCACCAAACGGTGACAGTGAAGGCTGTATGTAACCTAGCTCAAGCAACTGCCGCATTTGCTTTTCCATCTCTTCCATTTCAGCTGGAGAATAGCGGAACATAGGCCGTAAAATAGGCGACGCACCTGGCTCAAGTGGAATCACCTCATAGTCGATTTGTAGCTTGGAGCCTCCATGTGGTGGGTGGTCCGTGAACACAGTAGGATACTCAGCCTGTAGTTGGGCCACACGAGCATCCTGCGGTGCAGAAGTTGCAGCTGCACAGAAAGCAGTGTCACAGCTGTCAGCAGGCACAGGTACCTGCTTCACCACCATCAGACAGTACCAGAACTCTTGCTTACTGATTCGCTTAGCCTGGGCGTAAGACAGTACAGTAGGCTGAGCAGGGGAAGGCTGCTTGGGAAGCAAATCCATGAATAAAATGATTGGCGCTTTACCCTTGCCTGCCACTGTGCATGTAGCAGATGCAAAATCAAGCTGAGCCTTCATGCGTTTAAGCCATGCATCACCTAAAATAACATCAAAAGCTGCTGGCACATCAATGACAGCAAAGTTCAACTGTGAAGCCAAACCTTGCATGCGCAAAGTAGCAGTGCACTGCTGCGCAGTCTGTGCCGTAGCACCTGCAATGCCAACAACTGACAGTGGATTTTTACTATCACGCAGTGTAATTCCAGCACCTGCGGGTCACATCAAAGCAAAGATTGCAGGAAGGGTACCGCTCAGCAGGACACTTGGCGGGAACAGGCAGCACACATGCTGACCTGCTCATCATCCACATGCACAGCCTGAGCGTTTGCCAATCACCCACTGGAAAGCAACGTCAGCAGCGACGCTATCTCAATCCCAGGTCAAGATCACTATCACTGCACGCACCTTCTGCCAGTAGGTGGGCAGAAGCTCCTCACACTTCTTGATCTGTTCCAGCAGCAGCTCAGGGCCTGGCTTACTGACAGCCAGCACGCCTGCCAGCAGATCATGCCAGGCAGCAGCAGACAAATGCTGGGCTGACACCTCCAGCTTGCTGGCGCGCAGCACCTCACCCACACCAGGCACAAACAGCTGCGCATTCACTGAGTCCCAGAACAGCTTGGTGTGCTTGAGGCCCAGCAGGGGCAGCAGTGGTGACTCCCATTCAGCCAGCCTCCATTGAGCTTGTCAACAGAACTCAGGAGGCATTCATGACGATGGGCAATGAGTTCTTCACGCAGCTGACTGACCACTGCCGTTCAGCTGCAGCTACATCCGGCACTGTGGCTGCAGGCTGACCAGCTACAGGCTGACCGACTGCAGGCTGGCCAGCTGCTGGGGCCAGCACCTGTAGGTCAACAGCAAAAAGGCACGAAGGGTACAGCTCAACAGGACACTGGGTGGGCACAGGCAGCACGCATGCTGACTTGCCCCTCATCCAAATGCATAGCCTGAGCGCTTTTCAATCATCCACTGGTGAGCAACATCAGCAGTGACGCTATCTCAGTCCCAGGTCAAGATCACTATCTTGACATGAGAACATCTGAGCGTCTAGCGTCACGTTTCGTCCTGTACGCACCACGCAGGGTGCCAAATACAGGCGGGCGCAAACAGGAGGGTGCAACCCCCTGTACCCGTGTTCAATCAGCAGTGACGCTATCTCAGTCCCAGGTCAAGATCACTATCTTGACATGGGAACATCTGAGCGTTTAGCGTCACGTTTCGCCCTGTACGCACCACGCAGGGTGCCAAATACAGGCGGGCGCAAACAGGAGGGTACAACCCCCTGTGCCCGTGTTCAATCAAATGCATATCCATTCATGGTTCCATTGGTTCACCACAGCTGACCATTTCCAGGGTAGCATGCCCCCCTCATCCCGCTTCACACCTGACCGAGGTGAGGCGTGTCTCCAGAAAGCGCTGCCACCAGCGCTGCGGTTCGCACCGCATCCAAATGCGGCTTGTATGGCATTCCAGCTAGGATCGCGCCCGATATGAAAGGGTCTGACAGCAGCGGGCTGCTGAGACGCTCGATGACATGTTGCATTTCCGCCTGCGTGCCCAGGAAGCGCTCCGGCACTACCACTGGGCTGCCTTCTACAAAGCATATATATCGAAATGACATTCCATTCACATCTGGCACTACTCCTGCAGGCTCCGAGAGCACGCTGACTCGACAGTTCTCCGGTGCGCCCATCTCATCCCGCAGGCAAGCATGGAAGTCTAATGCAAGCCTAGACTCCCGAGTAGCGTATTTCGGAGTAGCACTCATGTGGTCTGTGTGTATGCAGGTCACACGACACCCAACTCACGCAACACGTTTTGAAGCAAAATGGATAGCAGTGAGCATGAATCGATACATTACAATGTCATTGTAAAACAAAACAATGCCGTGCATAAGGTCCTGTGACCCCATGTGTCCATGCTGGGCAGAGCACACGAGCAGGCGCTGTAACAACCGCCTATGCTGCAGGTGCCTGCCTTATGGCATGTGGTTTGCTCTAAACGTGAGTCTGACTTGTTAAGAAGTTTTGTTGTCGTCGCGTGTTTCTAGCGGTGTCACCGGTTGTGCTCAGGCTGTCGTTGCTCGCGAACCACACAGTCTGCACACAATTCAGGCACAACGTATCGAAGTTTGAAAGCCATTAAGATACTATAGTACGCGGCCTTGGTTGCCTGTAGCTTGACGAGTAGCTATCTGCCATCAGGTAAGCGTCCCTCAGTTGCTAGCCACCGTAGCAAAACATTTAGTCCAATACCCTGAAGATGCTCAGCTGTCTGATAATGCGTGCATGCACCGGCGTCCGCGTTGGTCCTCCGCTTATTCTGGTCCCGCTTGACTCCCCTCCTTACCACCAGCACCAGCCACCCCATCCAATAGCTGTATAACACATACGATCAAGCATTAAGACGCTGCCTGAGCGTCGTGACGCCTCTAGCCTGCTCTGCTGCTGTCATAGAACAGGCACAGAAGTGGACCTTTGTCTTCATCTCATTGGCACTACTGGCCGCAAACCAGATTTGAACTTTACGTATCTCACGCTGTATTGCTTGCAGGACGCCGTGCGTCAGCATCGGCGAAGCATTAGTAGCAGCAGCAGCAGTGGGTCTCACCAGCAGCACTACAGCAGCTTACACCACCAACCGCTCCGCACAGCATACGAAGCTTACAGGCTTTCCAAACAGCCGCATGATTCGCCAATGTAAGCGCCGCCAGCAGCAGCGCTGCTCCCGCGCTGCGCTGCTCTGCGCAGTAGCATTCACAGCAGCAGCACTGGCAGCAGTCAACGCGCAGTCAACCCAGCAAGAAGCTTCCATGAGCTCTATTCCACAAGGCATTGCAAGAATGACGAAGATAGATGATGCATTGGAGCAGCTGCTGCGGCCGGTGCGCCGGCAGGGGCTGCCGTGGAGTGACAATATGTCGGAGATGCTGCGCAAGCACTTGAACCAGAACATACAGGTGCGCTGGGCGTCCGGACAAACCGCTTTGGGTTGAGTGTGGATGTGTGTGTGCTGCTGGTGATGCAGCTTGTCTGTTGGGGCTGCCGTGGAGTGACAATATGTCGGAGATGCTGCGAAAGCACTTGAACCAAAACATACAGGTGCGCTGGGTGCGGCTTGCCAAACAACCTGTCGAAAGAAGTATTTCAGCGCAATGTTTGGCTGTAGCTGCTGGTGGTGCGGCCAATCGGTCTGTTGGGGTCACTGTGGAGCGACATGATGTCGCTGCTGCTGCGCAAGCACTTGAACCAGAACATACAGGTGCGTCGGCTGCAGCTTGCGGCACTTGTAATAATGTATCTCAGAACACCTGTCCAACAAAATACTTTGGCGCAAGCTTTGTTTTTGCGCAAGCTTGGGCTGAATGCTGCTGGTGGTGCAGCCGGTTGGTCTGTTGGGGTCAGGATTGATGATGCGTTGGAGCAGCTGCTGCGGCCGGTGCGCCGGCAGGGGCTGCCGTGGAGTGACAATATGTCGGAGATGCTGCGCAAGCACCTGAACCAAAACATACAGGTGCGCTGGAATACCATGGTACAATTGTTTTGTTCATATGCGGTTAATCCTGGCCCCCCACTGCTACAAATGTATTTGGCGCAAGGTGGGCTGTATGCTGGTGGCCGGGCATTTGTCTGTTGGGGCTGCCGTGGAGTGATGTGCTCTCAGAGCTGCTGCGCAAGCACTTTAACCAGAACACACAGGTGCGCTGGCTGCGGCTTGCATTCAATTTATTTCGAGCTGCTGCGCAAGCACTTGAACCAGAACACACCACAGCACACTGTTTACTGACATGCACACTTCGTCTTGCTTGCAACCTGTCTGCAGGCATCAAAGCGCCAAATCATGTTATTTTCATCCCGCAGTATTAATCCTTGAACCCTTGCTGTCAACCTGTCTGCAGGCCTCCAAGCGCCGAATGCGTCGCTCATCATTGGATGATGAAGCGATAGCAGCAGCAGCGGCAGCAGCGCCAGACGCGGTTACAGCGGAGGCGACAGAGTGTCCTCTGGAGCCCACTCCTGCCGCGCTTGTGGATGGCTACCTGTCACATTCTGCGGATCTCTACAGCACTTATACACGCGTCTATGACAGGCTCACGATGTTCTACCAGGACAACAGGGCAGGAGAAGATGTGTATATGCTGCCAGGTAATCATGTGGTTCTACCTGGATTAAATTCAATTTATGAGAATGATGAATGCATTTGTAGAGCACATACACGGGCCACTATGATCGGCTGACGATGTTCTACCAGGACAATACGGCAGGAGAAGATGTGTATCTGCTGCCAGGTAATAATGCAGTATCTGACTCATAGCACCAATGTTGCCTTGCGGTCTATTCCTACAGATGCAATGTAACTGGTGTCGCAGCATGCCGCTCTGGCAGTGCAGTCACCTATATGCACCACATGCAACACAACGCCAGTCTCAACTGTTATTTTTGTTGTTACTCTGCAGATACGATCATCGAGGTCGCAGCATGCCGCTCTGGCAGTGCAGTCACCTAGATGCACCACATGCAACACAACGCCAGTCTCAACTGTTATTTTTGTTGTTACTCTGCAGATACGATCATGGAGGTCGCAGCGCGCCGCATTGGCAGCGCAGTCGCGGCGCTGCGTCGCCGCCGCGCAGCTGCCGCAACAACCAGCAGCAGCAGCAGCAGCGACATCCAGATCACCTACGTTGTAGTCTCCCTCAGCTCCGGGTGGGCAGTACAGCAGGGCAACTGCAGCATGCCGCAGGGCTGCAAGAACTGGGGCTCCAAGATATTTGAGACGAATCTGGTGGACGCCGAAGTTCCTGCAAGCGTTTCCTGCAAGCAGAGCCACTGCTGGGAGGCTGCAGAATGCAAGTCGGCAATGGGGCAGTGTTTCATGCGTGTGACTGTGCTTGAGTACCTTCCGCAGCTGGGATATGCCGCGCAAAGCAGCAATGTGGTGAGGTTGGTGCCGGATGGGGTGCGGCCGGCAAATAGTGGAAATGCACAGCGCGCGGGTATGGCGATGTGCTCGCCTTGCAGCACGCCGCAGTGCGCGTGATGCGTGCGTTTGTGTGGCATCAAGCGGCGTTAACGCGGCTGCAGCACTGCATTTGACAGAGCTTGCTGTTCAGGAGGGTTGATCAGGTGTCTGGTTGTGCAGCAATGCGCAGCGCGCGGGTATGGCGATGTGCCCGCCTTGCAGCACGTTGCAGTGCGCTTAAAAAGTGCGTGCCGGCATTGACGTGCCAGCAAGCGGTGTGGGTGCTTTTGCAGCGATGCGTTCGACAGGGCTTGCCTGATGGGGTGTGGCCAGCCAACAGCGGCAATGCGCAGCGCGTGATGAGTGCGTTTGTGCAGCAGCAAGCAGCTGCAGCGATGCGTTTCATAGGGCTAGATGTTTAGGAGGGTTGGTAAAGGTGTCTGATGGTGCAGCAGCAATGTGGTGCGGTTGGTGCCGGATGGCGTGCGGCCAGCAAATAGTGGCAACGCGCAGCGCGCGGGTATGGCGATGTGCTCGCCTTGCAGCACGCTGCAGTGCGCGTGAGAATCGTGTGCGCCGGCAGTTGAGGGACAGTTGAGGGACAGTTGAGGGACAGCATGTGTGCACAGCACAAGCAGTGGTGGTGCGGATACCTCAGCTCCGGGTGGGCAGTGCAGCAGGGCAACTGCAGCATGCCGCAGGGCTGCAGGAACTGGGGCTCCAAGACGAATCTGCGTAGAAAGCAAGCGCCGGGTCTTGTGAAGCAGCAAGTGTGCGGCAGCAAGCAACGTTGGCAGCTGCAGCGCTGCGTACGTTTGAGAGGGCTTGCCGTGTAGCAGGTTTGGTCAGCTGCCCAGTAATGCATGCCTGTTGAACGACGCATCGGTGGATGAGTGCAGCTGTTCATTTGTGCTGTGAATATGACGGAGCGGTCGTTTGCTTACACGTGCTGAGCAGCAAGTCAGCCATGTGACCGCTCTTGCAGCTCCGCTGATGAATTGGGGTTGAAGACGTGCTGCATTTCTGGTCTGCTAGCAGCATGCATCTGTGATCCGGCTGTGCTGCTGTCGTGGCTTGATGCTGGATCTTTGCAGTGCCGAGGTTTTCTCGTCGTCGTTGCAACGAAGCTGACTGTGACACGCTGCTTTGCAGCAGCTTTTGAGTATGTGTAGAAGTGCATCTGTGCCAGATCCCAGATCCTAGACTGCTTTTGAATTCGGCAACGCCTCGCTTTGCTGTGCAAGGATTTGCGGTGATTTGGGTGCAGCTGGGATTTGGCCACACCCTTGCTTTGCTTTGCACAGATCTGCAGGTTGACAGCAGCAGAGCTACGATGTTGTTTTGGGTGCAGCTTTTGCGTGCGTGCGTTTCGGAACGCGCCCCTGTGGCTTACAAATGATGCTTTCGGGGCTTGGTGGTTGCAGTAGAGGCATGAAGTGCTTGCCAAGGGGTTCAGGGTTTATGCATAAACCTAAAACCCTGAAACCTTGGGGCACAACAGCTGCGAAAGCCTTCTTCTATTGTCTAAAGGGTTGTCCCAGCCTCTGTGATGTGTACAGATGTTCCACACATACTTACGAGTGCTGCTACATCCTCACATACTTGCTGGGGGTGCGGCTGTTCTGTTGGATCTTGAGATTTTTGGCATGCAGGGCAGTTGCTTTGGGATGCGCAACTTGTGATTTTGGTGCCAGAGCTCATGGGAGTTGCTTGCTTTTGCCACTTTTGGGCGACTTTTATGGGTGCGACGGCGCATCAGATCGTCACGTTGCAGTGATACATGCGTTCGGGATGTGTGTTGGGTTCTAGTGTGGAGGAGACTATACGCTATAGGATCATGTCGCATGTGCGTGTCTTAGGCTCATGTGATGCTACCACATGCGCAGCGCTTGGGCAAGTCACTCTTTGCATTGCACAGGATAACTTTTTTTGTTGCTGGACACCCTTTGGGTTAAACCCTAATCACGAGCAGCATTGCTGGGATATCTGCATCTTCTTTGTTTGATATGTCATACCACGCTTCCCTGCTTCAGTTTGGTAGCATCACTGTTGAGCAAGAGTACGGTACGGTTGGGTGCACGGGATGCGTCTCTTATGCTTTCTAGGCCTTTGACTGAATTGGCACTAGGGGTCCCTCTTGGGTTTAGGAACCCTGTTACAGCTGGGAACCTGGCCTGCCTGCAGCAACTATTTGGTGCTGTGCGCACACAGTGCTGTTAAGAGATAGTTGAGTACAATTGGGTGTACGGGATGTATCTCTTGATGCTGTGCCGACACGGTGCTGGCACAGGTGCTGTGTGGTCAACAGAGGTACAGTTGTGTCCACGAATGTGACGCTGCTAAAATCTATATGTTGTAGCTGCTTGCTGCATCATGAGCGCAGCCGTTGCCACAGGGGAAGAAACATACATCGGGTTGTTTGGGTGTGGTGTTGTCGGCATCATGTGATCAGTTTTGCATACGGCAGCGGGACGGGAAGCATACAGCAGCGGAAAGCAAATTTGCGCTGAGCATCGCATGCAACCTGCGTGCAACACAGCCTGAGACGCTTTGCGTCTACCTCTTTTTGGTGCATCGTGTTCTCATTGCGCACGTTTGATTGTTGCGTGCACAGCGTGCGCGGTACTTAGTTTTGAAGTTGAGGTTTTGCGCACACTGTTGAAAGAGATTTGAAGCAGCGCTGCTACGAAGCAAGCAGAGCTGTTTCTGGGATGCAACTATCAGCTGGTTTTACTGGCTAACATCTATGTTGCTTGCTTCACATCCGCTGCATTTAATTCAGGAGGGCGTGCTGATGCATTTAGATTGTCGACTGCACTGAAATGAAAGCGATCTGAGCATACAGCACACGTGGGAACTGCATAGTGTAGCCCGCAGGTGTGTCTTCACCCTTGGTGTCACCCCGGGCTGGGTTCTATACAAGGGTTCTATATATAAGGCTGTTACATTTGTGGTTTAGCGGCACTGTTGAGAGTGCAGAAGGGTGTAGCAGAAGTCTAGATCACAACAGGTGTGTGGTGCTGGTGGTGGTGGTGTGGGATGGACTGGGGGTCCTTTGTAGGTAGGGGGTGAGTCTGCAGCACTGTCACTCAGCCGCTGAGGGAGCGATGTTGGCGGTTTGAAGGTGCGGTTGCGGGAGTGAGCTGAGCAGGTGTCGGTGCGGGTCTGATCTTCTCATGACACCGCAGTAGGTTGCAGCCTGCAACCTACTACCCTACTACCCCAGGGGTCGGGTCTGGTGATAAGGCTACCGTAACCATCTGAGATGTGCTTCACCAACTTCTTTGTGTCTTCAGCATCATCTTTGTGTCTTGTAACAAGTTGGTGTCACCATGACATCATGTCGCTACGGAAGCGTACAATGATCCCGAGCCGAGGTCGCGCACCTGCAATCATCAGCGCCTGAACTTCAGCAACAGTTGAGTCAACTAAGCCGCAGGCCTCCGACAATCAGGTTCGCTTGATTGCTGTGTATGGCCAGCCAGTAGATTTCGCCCCCCTTGTACCCACCAAAATAACCAATGATTTTGTCACAGGCAGGTGCACTGCACTGCATGAATGATGATGCGGCTGCTTGAAGCAAGCTGTGCAGCTGCTGTGCAAGCTGGACCAGGAGGGGCCCCAGGCGGCGCCCAGACCTCCAGTGGTGCTCCGGATGGGCTGTCCATGTAATCAAGCCGCCCGACGGTGAGCCAGTGAAGTACTGCCAGTACGAGGTTTTGGCGTACTACAAGGCATGCTACTGCCAGGCGCCTGGCCGGCACCGAACAGGCGTACACTTGCTGTCCAGTATCATACTGGTTGTGGATGCTGTACGCAGAAATCATCGGCCGTTTGAGGAGCTAATGACAGGCTCATTGGGCATAAAGCAACCAAGCCAACCAAGTCAGTGACAGCCCAGTGCCTCTGCATGTCATACCCAGGACACTTGAGTGACCCGCAGTGAAACGGCACGGTCAGAACCCTCGTGTGGACGCAAGGCGAGCACTGCCCATCGGCTGCGTTCGTTACGTTTTCTGCTTGAAACAAGAACTTTTGGTGCAGAGTTGCGCATACATAACCCTGCCTGCCAGCAGTACAGTTTTCAGTCGGTTTTGAGTGCTTGACCAAAAACGAACGCCAGTGTCTCAGCGACACTCAGAGCACGCCAAAGATTTGATAAAGTATATTCAGCGTTTCTGCGTTTATTGCGTTCGTCGAGTAGTGGACAAGCCTGCGAGTGCTAACAAGGTCGTTGGGGCCCATCGGGCGCTAAGCAGCCCATGGGAGCCCGCAATTCTTCAACCATGCGGCTTTTGCTAGCTTTGAACCTGTATTTGTCAGTAGCAGGTGAGGATTAGTGGTTATGGGCCAGTGTTGCAGTGTTGCCCGAGCATTTGTCCAGGCTGTGGAAACGAGCTGGTTCTAAAGGCTGTTGATGCAGAAATTCATTTGAACTATTAGAAAGAGTGTCAAAAGCATCTGTAGCTGCATTGAGCCGTGGCTTGGCATCTATAGGGCCCTCAGCTAGCATGCTGCTGCTTGCACCTGCCGCTGCTGCTGCTGCTGCTGCTGCTGCTGTATCTTGCCTCTGCTCAGGTGCTCTAGGCTTCGGTGACGTCCTTGACGTTGACCGTCTACTGCTCGACACAACCAGCGACACATCAGCAGCATCCGCAGCAGCAGCGCCAGCTCCCTGTTTTGTACAGGGATATGGCACATATGGAGAGCCGGTTTACAGCATGGTGGAACAGCAACAGCTTGCAGGAACTTCCCCAGGAGCAGTAAGCAGCAGCAACCAGCCAAGCAGCACTGGAGGTAGCACCTCTGGGATGCGGCTGTCAGCTCCCGCTGGGGATTCTGAGACACCAGGAGCTTACGTGCTGTCCACGGACGCAGACAGCAGCAGCAGGCCAGGCCAGGAGCGTATTATGCTGCAGGAAAGCAGCACCTTGCAGGAAGCAGCAGTGCGGACGTTGACGTCCTGCACGCCGCTGCTGACATCTGGACGGCTGCTGGGCATCGGTGGCCTTGCAAACTGCACGGTAAGCGCGCTGAGGTGGTGTTGTGCTGCCTGTTATGGCTTGTGCTGACATCATGAGGCACATGTTGCCTTGAGCATTGCTCTAGAGAGAGATTTCAGTATCCCCCTGGTGGTAGTGTGTGCATCAAGGCTTGTGTGTTCCTCAGGGTAAAGGTGTCCTATGAACCCAACTGTATGTGGTGTGGTTGAAATCTGGGAGGCTGCTGGGCAGCGGCGGCCTTGCAAATTGCACAGTAAGCGCGCCGCAATGGATTTTCTGCCTGTTGTTGGGTTTTGCACGCACCACCTTAACATAGCATTCAACAGCCGTGTCACGTGCCAGCATGCCTGTGTTTTGTTCTGCGTTGCAGGGAGAGTTTGTTCCTCTGGCTCCTCAGCTTGCTGCCCTGCTCAACGCAACCTACAACACCACCAACACCATGAAACCCAGCAGCCGTGCCATGTGCCAGCATGCCTGTGTTTTGTTCTCAAACATAGCTTACTCAGTAATGCGCACTTTGACCTCTACCAACACGCTTCGTTTTGCATTGCAGGGGGAGTTTGTGCCTCTGGCACCCCAGCTTGCTGCCATCCTTAATGCAACCTGAAACACCACCACCACCTCCACCAGAAAAACCCAGCAGCCGTGCCATGTGCCAGCATGCCTGTCTTTGGTTCTGCTTTGCAGGGAGAATTTGTGCCTCTGGCACCGCAAGCAACAACTTTGCCCAATGCCACCTACAACACCACTAACACAAGTAGAACAACTGCCACCTGTGTGACTGCATTGTGTTGCAGGGAGAATTTTGCCTCAGGCACCGCAACCAATAACCGCTTTGGCCAACACAACCCAAAGCACCACCAACAAAAGCAGAACAGCTGCCAGCTATGTGTCTGTGTTCTGTTGCAATCTGTTGTGCTACAGGGAGAGTTTGTGCCCCTGGCACCCCAGCTTGCCGCGCTACCCAACGCAACCTACAACACCACCACTGGCAGTGCCGGTCGTTTTCAGAACCGCCGCAGCACAGTGGGCCGTTACACATACCGCGCAAGCCCCAGCTGCGTCGACAAAGTAACAAATGCAGCACTGCTGTACGATTGG
Source organism: Tetradesmus lagerheimii (assembly GCA_902809745.2). Classification (NCBI taxonomy): domain Eukaryota; kingdom Viridiplantae; phylum Chlorophyta; class Chlorophyceae; order Sphaeropleales; family Scenedesmaceae; genus Tetradesmus; species Tetradesmus lagerheimii. The sequence continues at coordinate 32,454 of CADDIJ020002038.1, read as the reverse complement.
GAGATTGTGGCACCAGCGTACGAGCGTCTGATGATCACAGATGCTGCTTTACTAACGCTCCCGGCATCAAAAAGTATCGAGGCCAGTAACATTGGATCTGCGGCGGCTTGGGAGCCGATCTGGAACGGAATTCACCAGAGCTTTGGTGTGAAGCCTGACGAGCTCAAGGTGAACTTCATGCGTGCTTGACTGTGAACTTGCTGCATGCTGAGCTTTAGTGTGAAGCCTGATGAGCTCAAGGTGAATTTTATGCTGGCTCCACTGTGAACTTGCTGTGGGCAGCGTGCTTGCTGAATGCTGAGCTTTGGTGTGAAGCCTGACAAGCTCAAGGTGAACTTCATGCTGGTTTGATGGTGAACTTGCTGTGAGCAGCGTGCTTGCAGTATGGTGTGCTGTAGTCTGAAGCCTGACGAGCTCAACGTGAAATTCATGCGGCCTGACTATGAACTTGCTGTGAACAGCGTGCTTGCTGAACGTTGAGCTTTGGTGTGAAGCTTCTTTCGTGTGAAATTTCACCAGTTTCCCGCTCATTTGCAGGTCGACGTCATCTCCTATGAAAACATCACCAGCGATTCGCCAGTGTGGCCAGCTCTCATGGGGATAAATGCTCAGCTGGCATCTATCTCTCGTTCAACAGCACTGGTGCTCGGCAATCTGAAAAAAGGCGCCAGCAGCAGCAGCGCTCAGCAGCAGCAGCCCGTGCGTATGGCGCGGGAGATCCTGCCAATGCCAGGAACATCACTTGGGGGTGCATCTGCATCAGCACAGCCGCTGCAGGTAAGTGGTACTCTGGATACGGCAACGTTATTCTTTAGATGTGAATAAGCTAGCGCTCAGGATCAATGCCCAGCTAGCATCAATCTCTCGCTCAACAGCATTGGTGCCATTTCACCGTCCACCTTTTCTGCTCTGCAGGAAACTGACAGCATCAGCGGCATTCAAGATGCGATCTACAAAGTGCTGTTCACGCAAGCACTCTACAACGGCACTGTGCTATCAACACTCTCATCACCCTTTGTTGCCTTACCGTCCACCTTTTCTGCCCTGCAGGAAACTGACAGCATCAGCGGCATTCAAGATGCAATCTACAAAGTGCTGTCCACGCAAGCACTCTATAACGGCACTGAACTTGTGACCAGCCGGCGGCTGGTGCGGTCGGTGATCCATGAAGTGGCACTGAGCAACGGCCTCTTGGCTGCTGACGCAAACAACAGCAGCAGCAGCAGCGGTCAGCTGTCTGGGTTGAACGAGACAGATGTGAAGATCCTGCTCGACATTGTTGCCACAGTGAGTCTGGACAAAGACCTTTTGATGTTGATGATCTCTGCATCTTGATGTCGATGATTTTTGACTACCTCTTTCAGTTTTGATATGCCGGTTTTAGATGGGAAGTTGCTGCTGCTGCAAAGTATGTCCAAGTTTGTGAGCAGCTGCAGACTCTCATTGATCTGCCGCGGCTGCAGTGCACTGACTTAGTTTCGCTGCTGCTGCAGACTGTCTCAGAGTCCAATCGCGAGCAGCTGCAACCTCTGATCGACCTGGCACTTCAATGCGCTTACAACAGCAGCATTCAAGGAGAGGCACGCTGCAGACCAACAACCATGTCTATTGCTATCGCAGCAGTGGCAACAGTGCAGCAGTACAACATGACTGACGACTTTTTGCGACTTACGCAATCGGTTCTTGCGTCTGGCAGCATTCCAGCTACACACAGCAGCAGCAGCAGTGATGCTGCTAATTTTGAGATCGCTCCAGATCTGGATGCTGCTGCTGCTGCTGCAGCAGCAGCAGCAGCAAATTCGGATGGGAGTGCAGATGCAGCTACAGATCAACCTGTGGATGTTGCAGACGATCCAGCAGCAGCAGCAGCAGCAGCAGATGTGCCAGCTGCTGCTGTTGATGCCAACGCAAACTCCACGACAAGCAGCAGCAGCAGTGCTAATGACAGCACAATCAGTACTGCAGCTATCGAAGCACCTGCCAAGCCAGCAGCAGCCAAAGCAGCAGCAGCAGCAGCAGCAAACCGTAACAAACACCCTCATGCTCAGCGTGCTGGCCAACAGCAGCAGCAGAATAGGCGTGCTAGGCCGGCGGCGGCTGGCAGCAGCAGCAGCAGTAGTGGCAGCAGGGTTGCTGCTGCTGCTTCTACATGTGCATCGTGTGCTCCCTGTGACTACAGGTCATATGCTCCTGGAGACTACCCTGACAGCTGCTCTGGGTACTTCGTGAGTAATGCGGTTATCATGATATTCGTGTTGTTTGTGCTCAAAGAACAGTCTGTTGTTTCATGTGCGTCATGTGACTGCCCATAGATTGCCCTGACAGCTGCCCTGGATACTTCGTTAGTAATGCGTTCTTCGCAATACTTGTGTTGTTTGTACTTTTGAAGCAATCTGTTGTTTCATGGGCGCAACGTGCCAGCTAGTTGTATGCTCCTGGAAATCACCCTGACAACTGCCCTCTGTCTTGCAACGACACATGGTCCCTTCATCTGAACCTGCGACCATGGCAAAAAGAAGCTTGCAAACTACTGAGTTACAGTTATGAATTTTATAACTCATATCACCTGCTGTTTACTGCTTGTAGGACTATGGCAAAAGGAAGCTGGCAGACTATGCCAGGAAGTACAAGTGGGTGGCAACTGCAGCAGCCTTAGCAGCTGCGCAGCAGCAGCAGCAACAGCAGCAGCTGCAGCAGCAGGAGAAGCAACACAGTCACTTTCAGTAGCATGTGCAGACTGCACAGTGCAGTGAGCCCTGAATGCACTGCCAGACAACAGGAGCAGCAGCAGCGCATGCAGCTTGTTGTCAGGGTTGTGTCAAGCAACTTGTATGGCAATGCCAGCAGCAGCAGCAGCAACATGCGTGAGAACAGAACATCGACGCAACAGCGCGGCACGGCAGCTTTTACACTGCTGTGCTTTGTTTCCTAAGCCCGTTTGTTATTTTTGTGTTATTTTGTTGTCACTGACAGGTATGACGATGACTCCTGGGGCCAAATGGAGCCCAACGGCAATGCAGTAGAGGTGCCACGGCGCAAGAAAGGCCTCCTGGGTCTGCTTGGACTTCTTGGGCTGTTGGGCCTGATTGGTGTCTTCCCTGCAGGTGAGGTTGCTGGTGTGTTGGTTGCTGGGCCATTGTCTGTGTTTTGTTTGCATGGGAGAGAATGAGTGACTCCCCAAATGCAGCGCCTGCAACGCCTGGGTTAAGTATGCCCAGGCACAAGAACGGCCTCCTGGGGCTGCTTGGGTTGCTTAGGTTGCTGGGCCTGATTGGTGTCTTCCCTGCAGGTACGTGGCTTTGATTGGTGATGGTGTTGTGTGCTGTGCCGTCATCTGCATTCATGTTTTCTGTTTGTTTGATTGGTCTCACATTTGCTAAGTAGGGTTGCCACGCCCAAGAAGGGGCTCCTGGGACTCCTTGGGTTGCTTGGGTCGCTGGGTCTGATTGGTGTCTTCCCTGCAGGTAAGTGGCTTTGAATGTCGGTGTTGCTGTGTTTTGTGCCATCATCTGCGTTCACGTTAGAATTGCAGTGAGTGAGTGACAGTGAGGTGCCACGGTGCAAGAAGGGACTCCTGGGTCTCCTGGCACTGCTTGGTCTATTGGGCCTGATTGGAGTCTTCACTGCAGGTAAGAGTTACACTGTATGGCATGTCATTTTGTCATGCTATGTCATTATGTCGTGTTACGGTGCCCTGGGGGCGCGGCAATTTGATCGCCGTCCTGCCTGATAGCTACCAACTTTGTATGCTGGTGGAGGTGCTGGCACGTGTCATGTCAACTGAAGCGTCGTTCACCTGAACGCCCAACCTGCTACCTGTTTTTGCCTGCGCATGCTTTCCACCTGCCTGCTGCTGCTGCAACCTCAGGTGGCTTGCTGATCAACCTGCTGGCGCCCTTGCCGCTTGGAACCATCGTCATCCTGCCGGGACTCATCTTGTCGCCGTTCCTGGCCCCGCTGACGATGCACCAGTCGAACGGCGTCATGCCGTATTCTTTTGGCGGGAACTGCAACCTGCTCGGCCGGCCGGTCAACAACATCCTCGGCAATACGCCGGTCGATGTTTTGGCGCTTATCCCACAAAAGGCGTGCTTGCCGCCCGGCTGGCTGTATAACATCGGCAACCTGAGCGCGAGCGGGTTCCCGGGCTTTTCGGCGAGCCTGCCGCACGGAACTGTCATTTTGAATAATGACACGTTATATGTACCACCGGGGATGTCAGAGAAGCATGCGGAGGCGTTTGAAGGCTTGCCAGGGTTCAATGAGACAGTGTGGACTGGCACCAATGACACAGGTGAGGGTGGAGCTCACATGGCCTTGTTGAGCTGTGTTGAGGTTGAGTGTGCTGCTGCTGCTGTTGCATGTGCAACTTTTTCTGGTGACATGGAACACACATGGGGTTTGTTGGTTGCAATCTTGTTGCATTAAACTTATGAATGAATGCAACCCTAGCATGCAAGTTTTGTAGTGAAACAATCTTGCTGCTGCTGCAGTTCTATCTGCTGACATGGAACACATGATGGAGCTTTATTAGATCAGACCAGGGAGGCCCAAGTGCACTAAATTGCTCCTGTTGAATCCAACCTAAACCCTAAACTGAATTTTGATCTAAACCCTAACTTATACCCTAAACCCTGCTGCTGCTGCAGTGCTATCTGCTGACATGGAACACATGATGGAGCTTGTCGGTTCAGACCAAGGGGGCCCGACTGCGGATGCTGCAGTGGTGGTCAACCCGTCACCAGACGCGACACCTGCTGATCCCAACACGCTTGACTTCCATGGCAGCAGCACCTGCATCAAGGCAGGGCCGCCACCAGGTGAGACCTTTGGTACTTTGGTTATGTCAGAGAGCTCCTTTGATGCTGTTTCCTGTTTTCTCCACGACATGCATGATGCTCTGATAGCACAGCAGGCTGGTTGCTGGTCAACCCATTGCCAGATGCCGGCCCTGCTGATCCCAACGCGCTTGACTTCCATGGCAGCAGCATCTGCATCAAGGCCTGGCAGCATCTGCATCAAGGCCTGGCCGCCACCAGGTGATTTTTTCCCCAAGATTTTTATGTCAGCGACAACATGCGATAACAGCACAGCTGGCTGGTCATGGCGGCTGCGCAACAGTGCAGTGGCTATTGCTGCAGCAGTGGTGGTCCATCCATCACCAGATGCTGTGCTGCTGCCCACTGCAGGTTCCTGCCCAGCTCAAATTGTGTCATCCATCAAGCAACTGCCAGACACCAGCACACATGACGTTCCGCACATCTAGCTCAGCTGCATGCCGCTGTTGCTGCTGCTGCTGCACATGATCGCTGCAGGTTCCTGCCCCGCGCAAACCCTGTCACCAATCAAGCCACTGCCAGACACAAGGGCCTATTCAAAGGAGCCACGGCAGCTGTTTGGGACGTTCATGGGCATTGGTTACATCAAGTCGTGTGCGGTGAGTTGTCTCAGTGTATTGTGCACCAGAAACTCAAGCAATCCACACAACAGCAGCGTACTTCCATCCCTGTACTTTTTGCATCTCGCCATGAGGATGCAAGTGGATCACCCATGAAGTTTTATAGCTACAATGAAAGACCGCTGGACCGCAGTTCACTTCAAGACAGCTACCACTGTTGATTGCTCCAACCTGAACTGATCGGTCACTGATGTCTCATGTCCGCACATCTGAGCACACATGTTGCTTATGATCTGTTATAACGTCATTTTGGCAGGGTGACTACTACTCCTACTCCAACTCCAGTAAATCAGTCGGGGACATATCCTTCCACACATCAGAACACATCTTAATTTCAGTTGTTAGTAACATGTTACTTTGTTGTGTTTGCAGGGTGACTACTACTCCTATTCCAACCTGAATGGAGCAGTGGAGGACGTTTCCCTACTCAACGTGGATCGCCCTTTCAAGCTTATATACAAGGACTTTGTCACAGGGCCGGGCTTGGCAGAAGACACAACTTCTGGCGCATTCGGCATTGACCATGCAACCGGCAACGGCCATGTGAGTGCTGCTATACAGCAATATATTTTCCCTCAGTTCTGTCAGTAGCTGTGTGTAAGCTTCACTGTGGCTTTCAAAGCACGGTGCTCTGTGTGGATCGGCCTTTCAAGCTTGTTCATAAGGACTTTGTCACTGGGCCAGGATTGGTAGAAGACGCAACTTTTGGCGCTTTTTTGTATTGACCACGCAACTGGATACGGCCATGTGAGTGCTGCCATGGCTGATCAGGTTTTGTCAGTAGCTTCGTGTGTGATGTGTGATTTTGGGCGTGCGCCAGTGACAGCCACTTGGCGTGTACTGTGGTGACAGCTGGACAGCCTGGCTAAGATGTTTCTGCCTTGCTCGTGTGCTTCCCTGCTGCTGCTGCTGCTGCACCACTAATCAACAGGCTTACCTGACAAACGCTGGCTGCTGCTCCCGCTGCTGCTGCTGCTGCTGCACCAATCTTCAACAGGCATCTCTCACAAATGCATGGGCGTGTGCGACTGAGAAGCCCCTCGTAGATCACTGCATCGACAGCTGGCCAGATATCCCTCTGAAGGTCCCTGTTCAGGCCTCATTCCAGATCACTGCATTGCCACTTGAACTGTCTGACTCAGCGACTTATGTCTTGCATAACTGCATCCCTGCTGCTGCTGCACCTCTATCCAACAGGCTTCCCTTACAAACGCATGGGCGTGTGCAAGCGAGAAGCCTCTTGTCGATCACTGCATCGACAGCTGGACAGACATCCCCCTGAAGGTGCCTGTTTCAGGCCTCATCCCATACCCAGCTGAAGGCGCGGAGGATCCAGAGAGTAACATGTTTGTAACAGTTACGCCGTTGGCAATGACAACGCTAGGAGACACGTCAAGCTCTACCATCAAGAGCAAATACGCCAACGCGTTCACAAAACTGGCAGTCCAGATGCCCCAGACTATCAACCCGGTCCATGCAGGTACAGTCCGAGGGGCAAAAACAGCAAGTTCGACAGCAGATTATGCATATGCAATGATCTATATCCTGTAGCTGAGTCCTTGGCTGGGTTCTGGGCTGGTCAGACCTTTCGTTGCTCTGCTGCAACAAGCTGCTGCTGCTGCTGCTGCTTCTGTTTGGAACCGACCCGCCGCGCCTGCTGCAGAGAGGTCTGCAACATGAAGACAGCCGTAGGCATGCTCGTCAATTCCGCCAAATTGCTGTCCACACTGACGTAACCTTTTGCTACCCTCCATTTGCGCCACTTCATGTGTTTTCAAAGGCATCAAGTAACAGCAAACACAACATAACATTGTCCACCTGCTGCTTCTGCTTCTGCTTCTGCTTCTGCTATCCACTTAGACCCGCTGCGCCTTCTGGGGACAAAAGAGGTCCGCAACGTGAAGGCAGCCGTGGGCATGCTTGTCAATTCCGCAAAGGTGCTCTCAACGCTGACAGCCGCGCGTGCGCTGTATGAGTGCGCTGCGAATGCGAACGGTGCTGACGCGCAGCTCAGCAACGAGCTGTTCCACCAGTGGACGGGAAGTTTGGTGGACTCCATGACAATGCACAGCGCAGGTACGATGCTGCTACGAGCCTTTGGCAGCCGATTGAGATCAGCTGAACTATTTGGTTACCCTGTTAGCTGAACAATTTGGTAGCCTATCAGATGAACAAGTTTGGTAACGATCAGCTGAACCAATTTGGTAACAAGCTGGAGGTGTGTCGCCTAAAAGGCAGCTGCATTCAGGCTGCCACATCAGCACTGTTGGCTGTTACTGTCACATTTGTTGTTGCTTTTGCTCGCAGTGATGATGGAAATCAAGCTAGCGGGGTTGTGCCTGAAAGGCAGCTGCAGTGAGGCTGCTTGGGTCTGCTAATGCATTAGGCCAACTGCCGCCTTGTCACATTTGCTGGTACTTTTGTTGGTTTTTCCTGCTCGCAGTGATGATGAATTTCAAGCTGGAGGGGTTGTGCCTAAAAGGCAGCTGCAGCAAGGCTGCCACATCAGCACTGATGGCTGTCATGCTGTTGTTACTTTTGCTGCTGTTACTTTTCTTTGCAGTGATGATGAATTACAAGCTGGAGGGGTTGTGCCTCAGTGGCAGCTGCAGCGAGGTAGCCACATCAGCACTGATGACCGTGTCAAAGGAGCTGGCAGTGATCAAGGTGCGTTATAACTGTTACAAATGTTATGTTATTGGCACACATGCTTTGTACGCCGCTTGCATAACATGTAGGCAGCCACAGCAGCACTGGTGGCTGTGTCAAAGGAGCTGGTAGCGATCAAGGTGCGTGCTGTGTTACAGAACTGTTATATAACCATCACACATGTTGGTACACCCATCAGCGACTAATCAACACCGGTGGCAGTTAGCGCGAGAAACCAGCAAAATACAAACACCTCGAATGAAGTTCCGGACATGCAACCATATGGCTCTGGGAATCACGCCACCTGTTAGTTCTGCTCAGCAGAAGTGTTTCTGCGGAGCTGAATTACCAGGTGGCGGGATATCCAGAGCCATACCATTGCATGTCTGCAAACACACTGAGCAGCGTGCTGTTCTGTGGTTCTTCAAACACGTTACGACACCCTAGACAAGGGCTCACTGTCAAACAATGCATTCAAAAACCTTGCAAATCACACCACATGTTGATTCTGCTGCTGTTTTGTTTTTCTGCAGACACGCTATGACACCCTAGACAAGGGTGTAGCAGTGCCGCTGTCGCTGTACGATGTCCTGCAAAAATCAAGCCAGCTGCTTATTTCTGCTGTTTTTTTGTTGATATGCAGACAGCTATAATGTCCTAGACAAGGGCTCAGCAGTGCCACTGTCGCTGTACGATGACGTTGTGCGCATCACCAAGCTGTTATGTCTGTTGCTGTTACTGTGTATAACAGTCATGTTATAACGCTTTAGACAAGGGCTCTGCACTGAAGCAATGCACTAACATGACTTTGCAAATCTTCTGCGGCTGTTCTGTTCTGCAGACACGCTATGATGCCCTGGAAAGGGGTTCGGCACTGCCGCTGTCGCTATACGATGACGTTGTGCGCATAACCAAGCTGGCGCGTGTTGGACAGGCCGATCTTTACGACGCCATCCGTACGGTAAGCTTTGCTGCACAGATGGACTTCAAGTCATGCACAGTCCTGCAAGCCCATGAGGATTGCGCATGGTGCTTGTGATTGATTTGTCCCAGCTGGCACGTATGATGCAGGCAGAACTGTACAACGCAATGCTGCCGTACATTGTCTCTCGATGTCTTTCCACGCAGTGCTGTGGGATCATTCATAGAACAACATGCATAAAATTACATCCCAACACAAAGCCTTTACAATTAACTCAAGTATCATTCATTTTCTCCGTGCAGTGCTGTGGGCTTGGAGCATCAGAGACGGCAACAGATGGCACTGCTTCTGCTGCTGGAGATGATGAGGTTCTTGGCAGCTTTGTACGCCGCTTGAATGACATGGTAATTGCTGCACCTGTCAAGCTGTCAGAGATTCAGGCAACGCTGCAGGTGAGCTTGTTACAATTGTGTTATGAAAACACGTTACAGTGAGGATCTGTGTACAGCACATACTAGCTTTGTGTGTTGCAGAGATCCTGTGGTCATTGCGGCACCAGTCAAGCTGTACAGCCTTTTTGTTAATCCTTACTAAGGACATGGCATGTGTGTGTCTCTAAAACCTAACGCGTGTATCGCTTCTCATCTTGCTTGCAGGTGGATGGTGCAGCAGCCGTGAGCGGCACAGGGGACCTGAACTTTGAAGCAGGTGGCCTGAGGATGGTTGGCACACTGCTCAACAGCGGTGGCATCACACAGTGCAGGGTAAGCAAGCCCAAACCCTTAAACCTCAGCTGTACCGAGTTCTAAACCCCGAACCCTGCATGTTTGATGAGAGGTGCTGCTAAGAGTGTCATGTGTCGCTTGGGAATGTTGCGCTGGCCTGGTAGCAGCTCGCTTACAGCTTGAGACAAACAGCAATGTGCGGTGGTGCTTTACACTATATGCTCCCAACCACTGCGGCACCTCCCGACATGCGGCTGCTGCTGCTGCTTTTGGTTGCAGGGTGAGATGCTGCCGCTGCTCTCTGGAGGATCACTGCAACTGGAGACTGACAGCAACGGGCAGTTCAGCGTGGAAGGGCCTACTGCTGCTCGTTTCAAGTTTAGCAGCGGCTACGAGCACAGCCGTTGCATCGACTCTGTTACTGGCGTCAGCATTGACTTCCCTATGATCCAGGTGAGTAAAGAACGAGTTCCAAACGCTTAGCTCAGTGTTTAGCAGCACTGACAAGCAGTAGACAATTCAATTTCGGACAGTTGAGCCTCCCTATGATCCAGCTGAGTGAGGGCACATGAGGCAGGTTGTGTACACACTTGCAGCTTAGTTGAGATCTTTTTGATGCTTCTCCTCCTATGATCAGGTTGGTTGAAGAGGCCCGTGGCTGGTACTGGCGCCAGAGCTGTGGCTCAAAATGATCCAGTCACTCACGTTGTCACTGCTGCTGCTGCTGCATGCAGGATGTGCCTGCGACCGACGCCACCACCATAACTGCCATCTCACTCATGGTGGGGGCAGCAAAGAGTGACCCAGAGGTAAGAGAAACTATGTTATTCTTTGTCTCCTGTACTTCTCATGTCACAGTTCCATGCTGTCATCGCCATCTCACTCATGGTGGGGGCAGCAAAGAGTGACCCAGAGGTGAGAGAAACTATGTTATTCTTTGTCTCCTGTACTTCTCATGTCACAGTTCCATGCTGTCATCGCCATCTCACTCATGGTGGGGGCAGCAAAGAGTGACCCAGAGGTGAGAGAAACTATGTTATTCTTTGTCTCCTGTACTTCTCATGTCACAGTTCCATGCTGTCATCGCCATCTCACTCATGGTGGGGGCAGCAAAGAGTGACCCAGAGGTGAGAGAAACTATGTTATTCTTTGTCTCCTGTACTTCTCATGTCACAGTTCCATGCTGTCATCGCCATCTCACTCATGGTCTGACCCAGAGGTGAGAGAAACTATGTTAATCGCCATCTCACTCATGGTGGGGGCAGCAAGGAGTGACCCAGAGGTGAGAAGAGCATGCATCACTCCATGCATACACGTAATGTCACAATTTCATGTTGTTACCGCATCTAAACTCATGGTGGGACCAGCAAGACTGCATTAGCCATAGGGCGGAACACCACTGACTGGAAAATCTCTTTAGAATCTGCAGCCGCCATGTAATCAGGCCACCCAAGGCTTCTCACAACAGCGGCTGTTGCTGTTTGTCACCATCACAGCCAATTTATGGTGGTAGGACTTAGCCTGTGTTTGACCCTGCATCTCCAGCGTTCTGTTGACAACCGTCTTGCTGCTGCTGCTGCAGGTCATGAAGCGCGTGCCCGCAGCCCAAGCAGAATCGCTCGTCCCTGCCTATCTCTGGCAGCACGTGTACGGCCTGTATGGATTCGATGCCGAATCGCTCGGCGTTGACTTCATGGCGTTCAGCGGCGACGCGCTAAAGTTCAGCAGCCCGCGGTCCGCGCAAGTGGTCGGCAACGTCGCCCAGACAATGAGCACGTACATGTCTGCCTACAGCCTGCTTGGGGGGCTGTTTGGCGATAAGGTGGGAGCCTGAACCCTGAACCCCAGGCATGGTGTGTTGCGGGAGAAACTCTCTTGGCTTGGTGGGTGCTTGGCACTTAGCTGTATACGGCCTGTACGGATTCAATGCAGGGCAGCGACGCTAAATGCAATGCTGACACTGCTGCTGCTGCTGTTGCTGCAGGTCTTCGACGACTCACTGGCTGGCTGCATTGTCACCGCGACATACAATACCATATCCGCAGCAGCAAAGGGCGGCCGCACCGCAATGGCCACGCTCACTGATCGTGGCAGCCTCGTGAAGATATACAAGGCGGCCTATGATGCGTGTGCGCCTCAAGCGCGCAGGAGGAGCCTGCAGCAAGCTGGCTTCTTCTCGCGAATGACGGACGATCAGTACACGGCACGCCAGGCGCTCTTCAACGCAACAGCAGCGGTGAGTGATTGCTGGTACGTAGAACATAATACTGTGTGGCATAGTATGGAGCGGCCTGCAGCAATCTGGCTTCTTCTCATGCGTGACAGCCAGTACATGGCACGGCAAGCGCTCTTCAACGCAACAGCAGCGGTGACTGATTGATGGTATGTTGCGCGGCATAGTGAGGAGGGGCCTGCAGCAAGCTGGGCTTCTTGGTTCGTATGACGATCAGTACCTGGCTAGGCAAGCTCTCGTCAACGCAACAGCAGCGGTGAGTGGCAAAGCAAGTGTTGTTTGGTGTCAGGGTTGAGCTGGCTTACATGCTTGCTAGGCTGCCTGGGTGTTGCAATGCATGATCAAACACATGCCGCTGCTGACTTATTTTATTGTATGACAACAAAAAATTTCACTACCGGCCATGCTGATTTACGGCACATCACTCTTACTGACATACCGCCCCTCCTTCCATTCTCCTTTATCTGTGCAGGTCGTCTCTGACTCTAACAAGCGCATTGAGCATACCGTAGGCGAAGCACGGCGTGCCGCCAAGCAGTTCAACACCGGCCTTGACGTTGTGGATACCTTGCTTTACGAACACACCACTCCTGCTACCACACCGTGCGCCCTTTCTCCCTCCTTCCTTCCCCATTCCTCGTTGCAGGTCGTCTCCAACTCGAACACGCCGCCCTTGTCGCGGCCAAGCGTGCACGCCCTGCTATACAAACACGCCGCTCCTGCTGACGGACACACCATGTGCCCCTTTTTCAATTGCAGGTTGTCTCCGACTCCAAGAACCGCATCGAGCACACTGTAGGCAAAGCAAGGCGTGCCGCGGAGCAATCCAACACTGACGTTGACGTTGCGCATGCTCACATGCCCGCTCGCTGCTGACATTATGTGGATTTTCCTCCATGGTTCCTTTTGCAGGTCGTCTCTGACTCCAACAAGCGCATCGAGGCCACCGTAGGCGAAGCAAGGCGCGCCGCGGAGCAGTTCAACACCGGCTTTGACGTTGCAAAAGCGCTCGTCAACATCTCCCAGGTCGCAGCAGTGCAGCAGGGAGATCTGGCCAAGCAGGTGGCACTGGTGGCTCGCCAAGTTGCGGAGAATCCAGATGTCGAGGATGCGGCGATCCGCAAGGACATCAGCAGCCTGACGGAGGTGAGGAGGAGATGATAACATCGCTCTGTTGTGCATGGCAGCCGCGGGTATGCCTTGTCTAATAGGTGATTCGTATGCTTGCGCTCTGAGAAGCAACAGCTGTGATGGTGAGCATTTGCCATGCGTGTAGTTCATTTAATTTGCCAAGCTGGTTCAAATAAGTTGCATGTGTGGTGAGCATGTGTTGTGCTTCTTGTCCATGTGAAATTGTAGGGCAGCACCTTTTGCCAACTGTAAGCTTCTTGGTGCTATGATGTCCGCAATCAACGACATGCCTTTGTAACATAAGGTCTTGCTTGATGCATCTGGCTCTTGGTTTGTCATGCAGAGCTTCACTGGGGAAGGCTTTGAGCAGAAGGTCATCCCCCTGAGTGCCGTCATCACCCCCGCCATCATACAAGTGGCCCTAGAGGACCCAAGCAGCCAGCAGCCAGACTTTGACCACAGTGACGCCTCAATCATCCCGCGCGCGAGGGGCACTGGCAGCAGCAGCGGCATGCGCAGCGGATCGCGAGCAGGCGCGATCGTCGCGGGCGTCCTTGTCAGTGTGGTGGGTGCCGCGACACTGGCGGCCGTCATTGTCTGTATCATCAAGCGGCGTCAGATCGCCAAGCAGGAGTGGGTGCATCCACTCAGCAAGCCTCTCCGGATCTCGTCGAGCCAAAACTCGGGGAATCATCCGAGGTTTGGCCCGGTGGTTGATTCTCCGAGGTTCACGCCGCGCGCCGGCAGGCCCCGCAGCTACAGCCAAGACAAGACCAGCAGCCCCCAAGCGACGTACCCCGGTAGTCCGAGGTTCGGCAGTGGCATCGGGTCGTGCGGCAGCCCGCGCGCAAACGCACGGCTGAATGCAGCTGGACCGCTGGGTGAAGGCGTGCTGGCAGTCACCGAGGATGCACTGCAGCACGTGGCGATCGCCAGCAAGGCAGCTGAGCGCTGGCGCAGCTTCGGCGGCACAAGTAGCGACGGCGGCGCGAGCGTCGCGTCTGTTGAGAACGATGGCCCTTGCATCGGCGGGATCAGCGCCAGCAAGCCTGAGCCTACTGAGTGCGAGCCTTCAAAGTCGGCTCGGCTCCACACCAAGCGCAGCGACGCCAAGCTGCCGGCCGCGTTTGGAGGCTCAGCTAACGGCCGCACCGAGGCTCCGGCCGGTCCGGTCAGCGATCAGTCTGCGCCTGAAATCAGTGCTGAGCCTGAAATCAGTGCTGGCCGGAGCCTCCGGCCGGAGGACTCGAGCCTGGGTGGGGCACTGACAGAGCCTTACCGGGCGAGCCTCACGAGCACTGAAGCGAGTGACGAGCTTCCGCTGCCTGAGGTTGAGCCTAAGGCGTTCATGGTGTCCTCGAACAGCTTGTTTGAGGACGAGGGGTTGGGGCTTGACGAGGCTGATCAGCTGCCGGGGTGGGCCCCCGTGCGCGCGCCTGCTTGCCACCTGCTGTCGCTGGATGAAGAGGACCAGATGTCAGACAGCAGCCTCGGCAGCAAGTAACATGGCGGCGACGCTGCACGCTGACGTGTTACTGCGGCGATCGCAGCAGCTGCATGCGGTGTGCACACGTTCATGTACCACACTGAGCAGGGCGGCGAGCACAGGCATGTTGGGCATGCTGCAGTGCCGCTAGCATGTGCGATGTGGATGGCGTGCTAAGTTGGGATCAGTTGTAGTTTGCTAACGCATGCGTGGGGTTGCGAGACTTGGGTGTTGGCCCCTTGACTAGGGCCAGTTGAACTGAGAATGCAAAGGATACACTGGCTTGACCTCTGGTAGGGCTTTGGCACACTGCAGGGTTTGGCTGGTGCTGATTGTGGTAGTGTTCGAGCTGGCTTGATAGCTGGCAGGAGGCTATTGATACGTTGTTCGAAGGGTGATAGTCGTGATAGACAGTGATTCAACTAGGGGCTTGTTCTGGCCATCGGCTTAGCAAGAGGGTTGTGTTTTTAGCGCTGCCGCAACCATGACAGTCTGATGTGCAGAAGACAGGTTGTGCACAACGTCAAGGGCACTGCAAATGTGCTCAACAGTTGCAGCAGCTGTTAAAGCGCGCAATAGTTACACATCATAAATGTTGTGGTGGGTGCGAGGCATGCAAGAGCTGTGACACCCCTGCAACAGAATTGGCTACTCATCAATGCAAGCAACGCATTCACACAGTTTGACAGGCAAATCATAGCATGCTATCATGCTAAAGCACATATGTCCAACGCTGGTCGTCATTGATTGAGTACATCTTGTGCGTTGCTAGAAGGTCAGCATGTGTGGTTTGGCTCTGAAACATGGCCACAACAGCATGCATGCAGTGAGCTTTTTAAAGGCGGGCGACCGCTTTGGCCGCAGGTTTGGCGGCCACCTGGTGAGTGGCACATGTGTTGGGCATTGTTTTGGATCCGCATATGCATCAACGGCCATAGCACACACAGCATCTCGCAAGCGCGGTAGATTGATACTGATATCTCTGCCAACAGATCATTCTGGTACCACACTGTTCCCCGTCAACATACCCGTTTCGTGTGTTTTTGTTTGAGGTGCTAACGGCACCTACTTTCAGCAGCCAGCATTAGATTTGCGTGCTTGCTTCAACAATAGCTGCTGTTGTGTTTCGGCGGCTGCTCTTGGTGATCTTGTCATTGTGCATGCGCATTTCATTATGTTGCATGCGCCCCGGCATGCATTGATCTGCATAAGCATCTAATTACGCACATTCTCTGGGTGGCTGCTTGATAGACGCATGCCATGCGGCTGTTGCAGCTGCCAACTGAGCCTGAGCCGAGCCTGGGCTGAGCTGAGCTGCAGAGCAACTGCTGTCCCCACATGTGCTCATCAACACTGAGTGAACCTAACACGCTGTGCAACGGTAGCATGCTCAGCATGTGGCACAGGTGGCTTGCTAGCAGCACTGCGATTCTACATCCGATGAGTGTACCTGCTGTGAGGAGGCTAGCAGCCGCTGTCAGTTCAGGCTGAACGTACACAACCCCCATGCGTAGCCTATGCATGATGCATACAGAATGCATGCAGCATGCATCATCATGCACTAAAGGCACTGATGTCGTAGTGTTCTGTCGTGAAGTTGTGCATCAAATGCACAAACACATTGTTGTCAAGCCCGATTTGGTATGCTCAGCGCAGGTGCTGTAGCAGATGCAGTGATGGTCACCATCTATGGTGTAAAAGTATAGCAGCACCCAAGCAGCAAGGCATGCAGTGACACCGTGTAAGTCACAGCATGGCTACATCTCACGTGTTTCAAGGTCGGACATGGACGGTCCATTTGCTGACATCCCACTTACACTGGCGGGAACTTACGGCCAGAGTTGCAGAACAGCATGTCAAATGCTGCAGTCACTGCACTACTAGTAGTATCTGGCCTGGATTTCAGGATCTGTCTACATCCGTGATTCGACATGTCAAGCCGTTCAGTGGCAGTGACTGCAGGTAAATAACTGACGAGTTGCTGACTCAGTAACCAGCCCTACTCCAACGTCCCACGTTTGGGCAGCGGCTGAACAGCGAACATCAAGCCGCGCAACACACTCGACCTAACCCTTGATACACACACAGCCTGAGACCCGGTTTTTGAAATCTGCCTAGTTACTAAGAGCGGCTATTATAACAGCAGTAAGCCAATAAGCAACCCAATCATTGCGGCACACACAAGAGCCACACCCCTCGCACTTCCAAGCAGAAAGCATGCACTGCTGCAGCAGCAGGCACAGTGCTCTGATAAACAATTGGTCCGAAAGAAACCAGGATCAGCTACAAGCACGACTGCAGGGCAGCACTGCGTGGAACGCAACGGGTGTCATCATTATCAGCAGCAACGCAACTGTGCGCATCGGATGCCGTAAGCTGTCAACAAAGAGTAGCTACAAGCACCAGTGCCATCTGTAGTCTATGAGATAGAAGCTGGCCAGTAGCGGGCATGACACAAACAACACACGCAGTTGCTGGCTGCTTTGCTCTGCATACGTAGATGCGGCAAATCTGCAGCACATGGCAT
The DNA here is from genome assembly GCA_902809745.2 of Tetradesmus lagerheimii. Taxonomy (NCBI): domain Eukaryota; kingdom Viridiplantae; phylum Chlorophyta; class Chlorophyceae; order Sphaeropleales; family Scenedesmaceae; genus Tetradesmus; species Tetradesmus lagerheimii. The sequence continues at coordinate 15,323 of CADDIJ020002038.1, read as the reverse complement.
GGCTTGCAAGCCAGCCAATGCAGGCCAACCGCCTGATGAAATTCCTGAACTAAATAACACCTTGCACAGCCACACAGCCACACAACCTGACGCCACAAAGCCCAAGGTTCATGACTGCTGCTGCTGCTGCCGCCGCTGCGCGAGGTACCATCCCCGAAGTCAGCCCAACTTTGCGACCAGTGCCTTAGAAAATCGCGGCTGCTGCTCCAGCTGCTCTTGACCCGCTGCCGCTGCTGCTGCTGCCGCTGCCACCGCATCTAAGCAGCTGCACTAGCTTTTGATGACGATTGCATTGCGGCCAGGGCCCACGCCAAACCATTTGATCGGCACGCCAACCAAATCCTCAAAACTCCCTACACGTAGTCCTGCCAAGCTGCTGCTGCTGCCGCTGCTGTTGCTGCCACATCTAAGCAGCTGCACTAGCTCTTGATGACGATCGCATCGCGGCCCGGGCCCACGCCAATCCACTTGATCGGCACACCCACCAAATCTTCCACCCGCTGCACGTATTCCTGCGCTGCCTTTGGAAGGTCTGCCCACTGACGCACGCCACTGATGTCCTGCTTCCAGCCAGGAAGTGTCTCATATACCACCTGCATTAAACAAGTACGCAGTGTTTGAGAAAGCAATGAACATTGACTGGCGCACCCTTCCAGGTCCTCGATGCTTGTTCATCATAAGAGCACAGTATTTCCCTTCCAACCACTGGGGTACACCCAGCAAACACTCTCAACACCCAGTGCTACACCCAGCAAACACTCTCGACACAGCAGCTGCTCACCTCTGCTGCTTCCAGGTCCTCGATGCTTGCCGGCATGCTGCTGCTGAGCGTCTTGCCCTTCACCTTGTAGCCCACGCCAACCTGCGGCAGCAGCAGCAGCAGCGGCAGTTACGGACTAGGTGAAACGCGGGAGAGACGGAGCCATTTGCAGACACGTTGCAGCCCACACCAACCTCCGGCATGAACAGCAGCAGCAGCAGCAGCTCAAGACCAGGATGTAGCAATGTGGGTGATCAAGCAGGCATTATGCTGAGCGTCTTGCCCTTCACCTTGTAGCCCACGCCAACCTGCGGCAGCAGCAGCAGCAACAGCAGCAATTGATGAGCGGGAGAATAGGAGCCACATACATACAGTGAGTGCGGCACCTTTTTGAGCACCATGCAAGATCATGATCAAAATCAAGATTAAGATCAAGATCACCGCGATTTCAGGCAGGTCTAATAATAACCAATCCTTGTAAGCCATACCTTTCGGCATCGGCAACCGCGCCTCACCCACTGGGGAGGCGGAAAGCAGACTGATTATTCTCTCTATTTTCGGTGTAAGGTAGACCACCCAGACCCTTACACCCCTTACTAGGCAGCATGTGGGAATCACCCTATACGGTGGACTGCATACCTAGCAGGGCCGGTGTGTATATAGCCAGCAATCGACGGAGTCCTGCGGAGAGTCGCGAGGACATGAGCAGCATCCTTCCTTCGGCTTTCGCCGACTGTATCCCTGAGTCCAGGGACATACTGCTTAGGCTCAGAATCAAACCTGCAACCTTTCGGCCACTGTTCGTCCGTCATCACCACTGCGCCACGTGTTTAACGTCCCGCCGGCAGGCAGGTCTGAGAGCTGTGGATGCTGGACGTTCCGAACAGCTTAACAGCAACTTCAAGCATTGTTATTTTGAAAGAGAGCGGCAGTTACATGTGAATTCATTCTTCTCTAAACAACATAACGGGTGCTGCCAAGCGCACCTTGATTTCAGGCAGGTCTGAGAGCACGTCCAGCTTGGTGAGGTTGAGGTGCGTGAAGCCGTTGATCCTGCAGGATATGACATGTTACATAACATATGTGATAACAGTGCACATATCTCCTGTGACAGATGCTGTTGTTGAGGTCGCTGGAAGGCTTTCTGGGATGCCGCATGCAAAGCTGAACATCTAACGTGATATCACTACGTGCGTTGTGCTGCACGCTGTCTCAGTGAGAACGACCAAACAACAACTGCTGACTGTCAGTTGCAGTAACAAAGAACACTCTTTTGCACACGTATTTACAGAGCAGGACACAGTGCGGGACACAGTAAAGGACATGTTTGCTGCCGTTTGAATCCACAGCGCACTCACTTGCACACGTATCTGAGCGCCAGACACTGTGAGGGACACAGTGGGCGAGCTGTTTCGCTGTCAGTTGCAGTAGCAAAGGCATTCGCTAGCACACGTACCTGAGTGCCATATTCCAATTTTGATCACAAATCATTTAAACAAAATGTCATGCAACTATCAGGCTGCATTCACAGCACTCACTTGCACACATATTTGAGAGCCACCACGTCCAGCCAGCCCACACGCCGCGGCCTGCCTGTGGTGGTGCCGTACTCGCGACCCACTTCCCGCACCTGCGCGTATGGCAGCAGCAGCAGCATGGCACACCACAACTGTTGAGAACTACTGTCCAAGCAGACATGGCAGCAGCAGCACACGACTTAGAAGCAGCAGCAGCAGTTACATGCCCTGGGCCTGCCTGTGGTGGTGCCGTACTCGCGACCCACCTCCCGCACCTGCACATATGGCAGCAGCAGCAGCAGCGAAGTAAAGTGAAGGGTGAGACATACGGAGCATGCAGTCGCACCACCACCACCAGCAGCAGCACGAGCAGCCTGAGCAGCATCAGTGACAGCACAAGAAGCAGCAGCAGCAGCAGCAGCAGCAGCAGCAGTTACATGCCCTGGGCCTGCCTGTGGTGGTGCCGTACTCGCGACCCACTTCCCGCACCTACGCAGCGCAGCAGCAGCAGCAGCAGCGAAGTTGAGTAAAGGGTGAGGAAGAAAGTCCATGCAGCCGCACCACCACCACGAGCAGCACGAGAAGCAGCAGCGCAGGATATAGCAGCAGCAGCAGCAGCAGCGGCAACATACCCTGGGCCTGCCTGTGGTGGAGCCGTACTCGCGCCCCACTTCCCGCACCTGCACATATGGCAGCAGCAGCAGCATGGTAACACATCGTACAGCAGTAATAGGCAATGGCAAAGACACACATGCACCCTGCTGAGGTCATACCTTGCTGCCGCACTGGCGCGACGATCCATGGCACGACTGCACTGTACTAGAGCACGACTGCAGTGTACCGTGGTGTTGCTCATTGCATGTTGCAAAACCACCAAAGGCAACACCCGTGGCTACACCACAAAACCCCGACGCACCTTCTCTCCTAGATCACCGTGGATCTCTGTTGGGTAGGGGCCTGCGCCAACACGCGTTGTGTACGCCTTGGCCTGCAGGTGCAGACGCAGCAGCGTTGACATCGTTATGAGCAAATAATCAAGATTGAAAACACATGCATGCATGATCACAGCGTTGTGTACGCCTTGGCCTGCAGGTGCAAGCAGCAGCACACAGCAGCAGCAGCAGCGGGATGGTTATGAGCAACAATGCAATTCGCGATGATCACAAACAAGGCACATCACACAAACCTATCGGCATATTAGTTACATGTGGATTCCGCATGTAAACACGGGGGTGGCATCCCGCATCCACTTGAACGGTCCAGTGGGAGCGGAAGGTGAGGAGAAAAAACCGGGGGTCGCAGGTTCGAATCCTGCCATCTGATACAGGTCCGCTGGTTGTAATTCTGTTCCACAAGTTGCACGCACAAGGAAGCCTACGTAACAACTGATAGATGCCACGCTCAGGCCTGTCACACTGCTGGTAGTGACAACATGACATGTGTCATAACCAAAATGTGACATATCAGAGTAGCGCCTCACCGTGTGGTGAGGTGTTACCCTAATATGTTACGTATTGCTTATGACACATGTCATGTTGTCCGATAATCGCCTCAAATTGCCGTGCCTAGGCCTGTCACAATGCCGCCTATGAAAAGGCTGCTTTGCTGCAGATAAAAAGGGGTATGTGTCACTACCATGAAATTACAAAGTAACACGCCAGATAACAACTCACCACGCCGATGATTGCCTCAAACTTGGTTGGTGCCATGCCCAGGCCTGTCACGATGCCGCCTATCGAGGGGTTGCTGCTGGTGACGAAGGGGTATGTGCCGTGGTCCACATCGAGCATGGTTGCGTTGGCACCTTCAATCAGGATGCGCTTGCCCTGCTCGTGTGCATCGTGCAGGTAGTCCACAGTGTCTGCAGAGACGAGGAAATATACAGTGCAGGGCTTGTTTAGCATTTGGGGCACGTTTTACGCAAGTAAAGAGTGCGGCAGGTGATTGCAATTTCGGAAAAAAAGTCATGCAGGTAAGTGCCGTGGTCAACATCGAGCATTGTTGCGTTGGCGCCCTCAATAAGATACGCGTGCCCTGCTCATGTGCATCGTGCAGGTAGTCCACGGTGTCTGCAATACAACATTACAGTTGGGGACAGGGTGGGTTAGTAACGGTGATGCTTAACCCTTAGTCACTTTTGAAAAATGGGTCATATATGACCCAGTAGACCCTTTTGTGGTTCAGGGGGGGCAGACAGACCTGAATTGGGCTGGGACTTTTGTATGTTATTGCCAGCAGTCAGTGCTACAACCCTACTACGTGGGGTTGGGGTTTGGGGTTTAGGGCTGGACAGGAAATGATGTGGCAGCTGGAGTACTATGACAACTGCACGTTGGGTCGAACAAGGCCTGCAGGACATCGACGTCCGTGACGTGCAAACACCATAAATACGTTGTTATAGGTTAGTTCTAGGTATTTCATGAGTGTTGGTGCTGACATAGTGTTGTATGTGGGGTGGTGAAATGAGCAGCAGCAGCAGAGGTGCTCAAAGGTGTCGAACGGCACACACACAGCACCAACGCCCTTGAATCAACGCAGTTAGGCAACGTGTTACTATTTGAGGGGTTCCGGACATTGGCCGCGCTCCAACATGCACAACGAGCAGCAGCAGCGACAGTACAGGATGTACGATGGTCTTCACGCTCATACGCAACCAGGACTTGCAAATGCCTTGAATGTTTGCTCAATGGAACTAGGATGTATGTTTACACGCGATATAAGTGGCGTTCTGCGTTGCAAGAGGTGCTGCGATCAGGCAGTGCAGGTGTTGCTGCTCGCAGGGAGGTTGCATGTGCATGCCATACTTGACGTTGGTCATAATGAACATCTTCATCGCTTCGACAATAAATTCAGAGCTTATTCGGCTTGCAGGACGCCTGTGGTCCAAGGTGCTTGTCCATGTTGCCTTGCTGCCTACTTATCGCGATAATGCCATTGTATCATGCAAACACTGCTATGAAGCGTTGATATAGGGAGTTACCGTCCCAATGAACCTTCCCCCAGGTGCCGGTCACTTCCGGGCGTACCAGCGCCCTGCCGGAGGCGTGCAGGCGTTCTCGGCACAAACAGGCAGCAACCATGTGAAAAAACGGACTGGTCAGTACCATACTTGCCATCTTGACCCCTACGATGGCATGGGATACTCGCACGGGACCACTAGGGTTGTGGGGTTCAGGCTGCGGGTCCTGGCAGTGCATTTGGGCCGAGAACCAGGCATCCCAAACAGGGGTGCTTTTTCTGGGTCATATATGACCCTATTTGCGACTAAGGGTTAAAAGCGGCATGGGTGCAAGGCTTGCCCTCCTCGTGTGCATCATGCAGGTAGTCGACAGTGTCTGCAACAAAAGAGGAGTACAGTGCAGGGTTGATTTAGCATTCAAGGCAGATGTTACTCAAGAAAGAGTGCGGCAAGTGTTTGCAAGTCGAGAGGAGGAGTCATGCAGATAAGTGCCGTGCTCTACATCCAGCATGGTTGCGTTGGCGCCCTCAATCAGGATGCGCTTGCCCTGCTCGTGTGCATCGTGCAGGCAGTCCACAGTGTCTGCAAAAGAAGAGGAGTGCAGTGCAGGGTTGATTTAGCATTTGGGGCATATGTTACGCAGGGAAGAGCGGCAAGTGTTCACGTCGGGTAAAAAGGCATGCAGTGGTTGCCGTGGTCAACATCAGCAGCATGGTTGCGTTGGCACATTTGATCGAAATACGCTTGCTCTGCTCATGTGCATCGTGCAGGTAGTCCACAGTGTCTGTGATACAAGTACAGTACAGTACAGGCTTTACTTAGCATTTGGGGAAGATGTTACGCAAGAACGAGTGCGGCAAGTGTTCACAACGTCAGGTGAAAAGTCATGCAGGTGTGTGCCGTGGGCCATTTCGAGCATTGTTGCGTTGGCGCCCTCGATCGTAATGCGCTTGCCCTGCTTGTGTGCATCGTGCAGATGTAGTCCATCGTGTCTGCAATACAACACACAGGTGGTGAATACATGCAGCCAATAGCTCATTTATCACTCTTCTGCCAATGCTGCTGCTGCTGCTGCTGGCCCCAGACAGCACACGGAAAGCAATGTTGCAGCAACTGCAGCTCAAGCTCCCAAGCTCTGGTTTGTTACTTTGTTACTTTGTTGTCAAAACATGGCCCTCACCTGTGGAGAACGGCTGCAGGCGTTCTGCATCTTTTCATAGCCTGCCACCCCAGCATCAAAAGCCACAGACACATCTGGCTGCTGACTTTATGCGCTACTGCTGCCGCTGCAACAGCTGTCACTAGCACCAGATGGCACAGCGCATGTTACCAGACCTGCTGTGACATGCAAAACACCAACTCTTTTGGCTCAAGCTCTTGAGCCTCTGGATTACTACTTACATTACTTTGTTGTTATAAGGCGTGCCTCACCTGTGATGAACGGCTGCAGGCGCTCTGCATACTTCTTGTAAGCCGCCACTTCAGCATCTACGTCATACGGGATGTCCGGGAACCTGTGTTATTTTTGTTGTCATTTTTTGAATTCAAAAAAGGCAGCGACAGGCAGCGGCAGCGGCAGCGGTGGGTCAGCAAATTGCTTTGTGATCACAGAACTGCAAAGGTGCAGCAGGAAAGTGCAAGTTGCATTTGCTGGTGTCATTGGCTGCGGTCAATTTGCTGCGGCACATAGACACTTCAGCAGCTGAAAACATGATGCGAACAGCCACAACATGCATGCAACACACCGATGTTGTGAGTCACTCAAAGTGCTGTCAGCTTTGCCTTGAAGTTTTCTGGGTGGGCCAGGTCTGAAACATGCATGCTCTTCTCCAGTAAATGCTGGCAAATGCACTGCATGGGACATCCAAAAAACTAGCACACACCACAAAAGCAGCACACGTACAAATCCAACAGCCTCTTCAGCAGCAGCAGCAGCAGCACACGTCACTCACCGCTTTTGTGCGTCGTTCACAAGTGCTGTCAGCTTTGCCTTGAAGTTTTCTGGGTGGGCCAGATCTGAAACACGCAGCCCGTTGCGAGTGGCCTTGCTTGCATATGCTGGCCCAATGCCGCGCTTTGTAGTGCCAATCTTGTTGCCTGCATGCAGTAACAGCAGTGCGCATGCGTTTCAGATGTGGTTTATAATACTAGAAAGCAGACATATATGCGGTCTTGCTGGCGTATGCTGGCCAAATGCCGCGCTTTGTGGTGCCAATCTTATTGCCTGCATGCAGTAACAGCAGTGCGCATGCGTTTCAGATGTGGTTTATAATACTAGAAAGCAGACATATATGCGGTCTTGCTGGCGTATGCTGGCCCAATGCCGCGCTTTGTGGTGCCAATCTTGTTGCCTGCATGCAGTAAAAGCAGTGCGCATGCGTTTCAGATGTGGTTTATAATACTAGAAAGCAGACATATATGCGGCCTTGCTGGCGTATGCTGGCCAAATGCCGCGCTTTGTGGTGCCAATCTTGTTGCCTGCATGCATAACAGATAGAAACAAACGCTCTAAGATGCTGCTGGATGTGCAACAAGCATAATATTTGTGAAACAATGCCGCGCTTTGTGGTGCCGATCTTGTTGCCTGCACATAGTCCAATCAAATGCACTGAGAACGGCCTCTCATAATGCAGAGCACTGTCCGCAATAAGTCGGCTCGCTAGTAATGATGCAATTGCTGCCATGCAGCAGTGAAGGGTTTCAGAATTAGCACTGATCACCACACAACACACCTGCCAGTTCTGCTTCCCGCGTGCCGTCCATCTCGTGCAGGTCAAACAGCAGGTGCGCCCTACGCCACCGCTGGCATTCTGTATTTTCTTAAACCAGAGCCAGCATACACGCAAATGCATGACACGATCATCCTACTACTAGCCGCAAGGCTTATCAAGGAAAAGACACCTGAACAAACAAAGACACAGATATGCAACCACAAACCTGCCAGCTCTGCTTCCCGCATGCCGTCCACTTCCTTGTGCAGGTCAAACAACAGACACCAACACACCCACTGCCAACATGTAATGTTAAAAGGAAACCATCCAGCATACAGATGGCAGATGCATCACACCATCATCTGACTACTGGCCGCAGGGCTTATCAAGGAGAAGACAGCTGAACAAACAAGAAACGTGATCGCGAATGTGCAGGCGCACCTGCCAGCTCAGCTTCCCGCATGCCGTCCACTTCCTTGTGCAGGTCAAACAGCAGGTGCGCCCTACGCCACCACTGCCATTGAGCATTTCATAAAACCACCAGCCAGCATACAACCAGGTGCATGAAAAAAAACGTTACTGACCGCAACAATTATTTTTGGAAAAAACAGTGAACAATAGCCGCACCTGCCAGCTCAGCTTCCCGCATGCCGTCCACTTCCTTGTGCAGGTCAAACAGCAGGTGCGCCCTACGCCACCACTGCCATTGAGCATTTCATAAAACCACCAGCCAGCATACAACCAGGTGCATGAAAAAAAACGTTACTGACCGCAACAATTATTTTTGGAAAAAACAGTGAACAATAGCCGCACCTGCCAGCTCAGCTTCCCGCATGCCGTCCACCTCCTTGTGCAGGTCAAACAGCAGGTGGGCCCGGTCACTCAGCAGCAACCGCCCATCAATCTGGCAGTAGCAGCAGCAGCAGCAGCACAGACATGGTCTTGTCGTGCTGGAACCATGCTGACTGATACACCGGCAATTGTACACAAGCAAGTGGTTGCCAGCGACCCAGGCAGCGGTAGAAGTGAAGCCTAACAAATGTGCAATCGTCTGGAACCGCTGTCTCAAACAGTTGTTGGCAGCCGCTGCACTGGCTGCAGCAGTGCTGCTTCTGCTGCTGCAGTGATGTACTGCTGCTGCTGCTGCTGGTGCTGCTGCTGCTGCTGCTGCAGTACAACAACTGTGATCTGTGCTGTGTGCTGCACCTACTAGCGATTGTTCTTGCTACATTGCTGACATCATCTTTTGCCCTGCAGTTCAGCTACGTCCATCCCAGACAGCAACCCCAAGCTGTTGCCGCCGGCGCCACTGCCGCTGCTGCTGCTGCATCTGCCCTAAAGCCGGCAACATGTCACGGATACCGTTCTCAATTGTTTCAAATGCTGCTGCTGCTGCATTGTACCAAGAGCCTCACCTGTACGCCCTTTTCCTGCATCTCTGCAATTTCTTCGAACAGCCCAGGCACGTGCACCACCACGCCATTGCCGATTACGTTCATGGCGTTCCTGCGGTGTCCGAAAGACCATAGCAACAAGCTGATAGTTTAGACTGGGCAAAGCTGAGCGGAGCAGGTCCTGGCACATGCACTGATCACGTTCAGAACGTTCCTGTAGAGTTGCAGCCAGTTGATGTGCCGATCAAGACACAGGCAAAGGTTTTGAAGCTGCGTTCCTGCTATCAAGATGCCATTGCTGCTGCTGTCGCTGCTGCTGCTGCTGTTGTTGATTGTAGCTGCAAGTGGCCGCTGCTGCTGCTGCTTTTCCAGATGATACTACCCTCAAGTGGCTTTTTGCAAGTGGCTGCTGCTGCTGCTGCTGCCGCGAGCGCAGTGATTAGTCTGTCGTCCTCAACCTGCTGCTGCTGCTGCTGTCGGTGATATATCCGACGTGTCAGACACGTCTGCTGCTTAGCCTTCACCCTTCCATGACTGCTGATGCATCAGCTGCCAGCAGTGCTGCCTTGCCCACTCTGCTGCTGTCATCCCTGTGCTATGCTGCTGCTGCTGCTATGTCTGCAGAGCCTGCTGCGTCCAAACCACTGCAGCTGATACTTCAAGCTGTCAAAAGCCCAAGCACTCGTTTGCATGCACTTGCTAATGCATCAGCTGCCAGCAGTGCTGCCTTGCCCACTCTGCTGCTTTGAGCCCGCTGCTATGCTGTCGCTGCCAGAAAACGCTTTCACCTGCTTTCCTACCAGCACAAGCTGCCCTGTTCCAGCAAAGTCAGCTGCACCGAATGTTTACGAGTCTGCTGCGCACCTGAACAAGGCAATTACTGCTGGCCATGCTAGCACAGCTTTTGCATCGCTTGTATCCCCAACAAAGCCACACACTTCCGTCCAGCACTCCCACAAGCGGGGCTTCAAGCAGATAATCTGCTCTCATACCAGCACAAGCTGCCCTGTTCCAAAACAAACTAAACAAAGCAAAGGCAGCTGCAAAAGCCACATACTTACTTGTTCAGCACTCCGCTGGGCAGCAGGTGCAGCGCATATTTGGTGCCATTCTCGTCATAGATGGTGTGACCTGCATTAGCACCTCCCTGCAAAGTAACATAAAAGTAACAACAAAGTAACAGAATAACAGCAGCAGTGTCAGAAGGCGAGAGCAGTTGCAGTGAGGGATCTGATGTAGTGCTGTCCTGCAAGAGGCCTTGCAAGATCACCAAGTGGAATGTGTGCTGCTGTTGGGTTTGGGCCTTTCTAGCAATCTGCAAGCGTTGATGGTGTGTTATATGTGTTATGTAACAAGATGGTGTTCAGCAGTGCCTTTGCAAGTGTTGCTGTTGATGATGGCAGGCATACAAATGCAGCAATGCTGCAGGCTGCGTGATTGTGAGTGCCTGGCAACACCCGTCAAATCCTGTACATATGTGCAGCGGCTGCGCAGCTGCAAGACATGGTGATTTGTGTGCCTGTAACTACTGATACGTTGCAATGCATCTGCAGAGGTCTGCAATCGCTGGATGAGCAGCAGCAGTACAGACTGGGGTTGCCAGCAGCGTAATGGATATGTGAGCAAGCTGCTGGGCTGCCACTGGGCCTGCTGCGGCCGCTACTGACCTGTGCACGAGCGATAACATCGTATTGCTGCGCCAAAATGTCGACCAGCTTTCCCTTGCCTTCATCACCCCACTGGGTGCCGAGCACTATGCAGACTTGCGCAGGAAAACGGTCGCTGGAGGCCCTGCACGCAAGCCTGCTGCGCTTGGTAGCGCAGGGCCGCACTATTGCAGCTCTTTGCGCGCTGCAGGGCCGCTGCAGACGCTGTTGGCCTGCCAGCATTTTGCCTGTGTTGTCGGCGGGAGCACGCAAAAGGCTCAACGAGCAGATATCTAAACCACTTAGAGTGACAGAAACATGCTCGTTTCCTTGAACAGCCTGGGCAGGTGCGTGTGTGAAGTTGTCACTGGGGCTCTTGAACGTTGCAAGCGTGTATGAGGCAGCATCACATGTCTGAATGCACACGAAGAAACACTCGCAACGTGAATTGGTTTATTGTTTCGCTGCAGAAATTCAGTTCCTGAACTGCCGCAACCAAGTTGCCGCCTTGCTGCTGTTTGAGTTGATCTGATCCCGGTCAATACCACGCTTTTGTTTGATCAATACATACATAAATGTTGAGCCAGGGACAGACCCAGCTGGGCTCCCAGGTCAAGCGTGACTCTCGTTGCCTTGGCACAAACATCTGTACTCCCCGGAACAGCATATCGGCAACCAGGCATGGTCAACAAGTGATAGCGCGAGCTTACGTGGAGCCCGGAGACATTAAGCAGTGGCACAAGCTGGACTGCAAGCACGTGGTGCGTGTGTGTGCAGTCATGCTGCTAGCTGTGCATGCCACACAGCAACATAGCTGCTCATTGAGGCAGCATGAACTGCACTGCAGTCGCTTGGCAGCTGCCATAGATCAAAGTTTTGCTGTATAGAACTGCATGTGGGATCAGCACAGCACCGGATATCAAGGGGGCCATAGTGTGTTATGGGCCACAGCGTTCGCGTGCATGGGTGAAACAGCACGATGATCAGCATTTGTGCACAGCAAGGCAGCACGTAGCGCCACATGCGCCTATCCATTTACAGCTACTGGATGTTCAGGATATAGTCTGCAGTGTATACTGTGTGCATCAAACCAGGCAGGATTATCCTTTGTCAATCGGTTTGCAGCATCGCTTCGCAGCGGGTATTGCACGCCCATGCTTGCAGGACAGCAGACAGCAGTACAGCAGTACAACTATGTGTCGCGCCAGTATGCATTGAAGCTAGCCATCTTGGCTATTGATGCTCTTGGCTGGTAATGAAGCCGTACACAGCACCACAATACAGCAGTGCAGCAACAAAGGGCGTCCCTTGTGTAAGCATGCGCCAGGCATGTGCACTACACCACCTCCTGTACTTGAATCTTTCGCATCGTCAGCAGCTGTCTCACTGTCCCAGCACAGCACAGCAGGCGACACGGCCAAGCTTGCAGCAAGGGTGCAGAGCTGTAACAGCACGGCAGCACTGTAGTGCATGCCAGTACAGCAACAAAGGGCCAGTGTTAGGTCAGGCATGTCAGTGTGTACACGGCATTGACTCCTGTACTAATCAGCTAGTACCTCAGCAGCAGCTGCATCTTTCAGCTGAGCGCTATGCTTGTACATTCCTTATTCAAAGGGGGTTCTTGCTACTTTTTGTGTTAAAAATAACAACATAACAACATAACAACATAACATGTTTTGAATTGCTTGCTGTCTGGGGCCTTTGCAGGTCGAGGCGCAGCAGCTTGATGCGGAGGCGCTCAACGCTACCATTGGACATATTGGAAAGTAACAAAATAACATGTTTCGAACGCTTGCTGCTCTCAACGTCTGCAGGTTGAGGCGCAGCAGTTCGGTGCGAAGGCGCTCAACGCTACCATTGGACCTGTTGGGAAATAACTACATAACATGTTTCGAATGCTTGCTGCTTTCAACGCTTACAGGTTGAGGCCCAGCAGTTGGGTACGGAGGTGCTCAACGCTACCCTTGGACCTGTTGGGAAGTAACAAAATAACATGTTTTGAACGCTTGCTGCTCTCACCGTCTGCAGGTTGAGGCGCAGCAGTTTGGTGCGGAGGCGCTCAACGCCAGCATTGGACCTGTTGGAAAGTAACAAAATAACACGTTTGAATGCCTGCTGCTCTCAATGCTCGCAGGTTGAGACACAGCAGTTTGGTGCGGAGGCTGCCAAAACAGCCCCAAGCAACCAGCACCAATCTAAGCCATTCCAACTGCAACGCAGCTTTGGGACTTAGGTTGTTGAATTGCGATTCCTGCGCTGCATGCAGGTTGAGGCGCAGCACCTTAGTATGGAGGCGCTCAACGCTACCCTTGGACCTGTTGGAAAGTAACATGATAACACGTTTCGAATGCTTGCTGCTCTCAACGCACGCAGGTTGAGGCACAGCAGTTTGGTGCGGAGGCGCTCAACACAATCTTTGCTGAAGCAGAGAAGATGGAGAAAGTGAAGCCAGGCACACCAGAGGCAAAGGTACGTGTAACAAATGCGTCGTTTTGGAATTGCAGCATAGCATTGATGGCTGGGTATGCTACATGCTGTTTTTCGCTGAAGCAGAGAAGATGGAAAAGTGAAGCCAGGCACACCAGAGGCAAAGGTGTGCGCAAACAGGGGGGGTCACTAAAAAAGCTAGCGGACCTTATGATGGAAAACCTCCAGGGCCCCTGGAGCCATGCAAGGGTACCCCCCCTAGCAGTGCCTCTATGTGCCTTGATAACTGTTATATATCATGCACAGCACTGCAGCAGGTACCCCCTTCGAGTCGGGCGGGTCGCATGTACAGCGGTTTCTGAGATGTTGAGCAGAATCACCAGCTACAGTGCTTTGAAGCATGCACCAGCCCTGTAAAACATGCTGTATGCTTCAATGTAGCATGTAAGGTCCATACAGCTGCAGACGATTGTCAACAAAGCTTGGGGAAAAAAGTTTTGAAAAAAGCTCTAGGCCCCTCGAAGCGCAGGACCCCCCCCCACCCCTTGTCAAGGTCCACTACTTTCTGTAAAAACACATATATAACATGTTATATATGTGTATAATAAATGGGCAAAGTTTCAGAGCAAGGTCCATCATGGGGTCCAAAATTGCAGGGACTGCCCCCCCCCCCTGGTGTAAACGTGAAATGTCTTGTTATGTTACAGCATAGCATGGGTTTGATTGGTGTGCTGCATGCTGTTTCTGATGAACCAGAAAAGATGGGGGCACGCAAAAACCAGGCATAGCAGATAGGCCACTAGAGCCGTCAACCCCCATGCTGCTGCTGCTGATGTTCCCTGGCTTCTGTTTACATTCGTTTGCAACCCAGGTGCTCGACGGCTGCATAATGTCCACGCTGTTCTACGAGCCGTCAACTGCAACGCTGCTGCTGCTGATGATGATGATGATGATGTTTCCCTCTCTCCTTTTGACATTTCTGTGTGACGCAGGTGCTTGACAGCCGCGTGACGGCCACGCTGTTCTACGAGCCGTCAACCGCCAACGTTGCTGCTGCTGCTGCTGATGTTTCCACTTGTTCTGTTTACCCTCTGTTGTGACGCAGGTGCTCGACGGTAAGCAGATCTGTAAACACCCGCTGCTGCTGCTGCTGTTGCTGCTTATTTGACTGATCTTTCCAGGTGCTTGACGGCCGCGTAATGGCCACGCTGTTCTACGAGCCCTCAACGCGTACGCGGCTGTCATTTGAATCTGCGATTACACACCTAGGAGGCACTGTGCTGTCGACGGAGAGCGCTGGGGAGTATTCGTCAGCAGCAAAGGGCGAGACGCTGGAAGGTGCGCAAGGGTGTTTTATTTTGTTTCTGTTTTATTTGAAGGGCCAAGTTTTCCCGGAGGCTGGCGCAGGGGTTTCAGATGTCAGCACACGTAATTTGTGCTCCTGTGGTGTGTGCACAATGCTCTGGATGCTTAAACACACTGTGCTGTTGATGGAGAGCGCCGGGGGGTACTCATCAGCAGCAAAGGGAGAGACGTACCTGCAGACTACTCAGTAAGCTTACGCAACATTGTATTTTTCTTTTGGCTGCCTGAAAAGGAGCGTATAATGCTGCTTAGGCTTACCAACAGGATGAAGTGCCCAGTGTGCCCAGTGTGCCCAGTGTGCCCAGTGCCCAGTGTGCCCAGTGCCCAGTGTGCCCAGCGCCCAGTGTGCCGTGTGCCCAGTGTGCCCAGTGCCCAGTGTGCCCAGCGCGCCCAGTGTGCCCAGTGCCCAGTGTGCCCAGTGTGCCCAGTGCCCAGTGTGCCCAGTGCCCAGTGTGCCCAGTGTGCCCAGTGTGCCCAGTGCCCAGTGTGCCCAGTGTGCCCAGTGCCCAGTGTGCCCAGTGCCCAGTGTGCCCAGTGCCCAGTG
>CADDIJ020002037.1:0-103807 GCA_902809745.2 Tetradesmus lagerheimii | reverse complement strand
GTTTGCGGCATCACTCCAGCCATCAGAGCACAAGGTGCCGCCTGTCTCCTGCAGCAGCTGCTCCCAGGGCCGCAAGCTCTCTGTGACGCGCTTCTTGGCATCATCCAGCAGGCTGGTGCGCAGGGTGTTGTAGGCAGGTGGAGTGTAGGGGGCAGGCGCCTTCTGGACTGCCGGAATGAACTGGCGCAGGAAGGGGCTCTGCACTGTGCGAAGGGGCAGGCCTTCTGCAAAAATGAAGTCAGCCAGGGCCCTGTCAATAGCCTGTTTGTCAGCGCGGGCAAAAGCCTTGCCAATCTGCTGGGCAGCAGCCACAGCAGCGGGCAGGAGCAGCAGCAGCGGCAGCAATGGTGGTCAGCAGTGGCAGCAATAATGGGCCATGCAGTCCAATTCCACGGCAACAGAACATAACAACCTGCTGTAACAGCAGACAGCAAACGCTGCAGTCCCAGGCTTGATTGCAAGCCTCACCTGGCTGGAGCGAACGGAGCCACCGCTGCCAGTTGGCACTGAGCTGCTGCCGCCTGGCACCCTCTCACGTCGCTGGCGCTTGCTTTCTGCAGCAGCTTCTGAAGCCTGACGCTTTCTGTTGCTGTCTGCCTGCTTCTTGGTCTTGGCGGCCTTGATGCAGGTGATCACGTTCTCTGGCACTGCTGTGCAGGCTGAAACACCGCTGCCTTCACCAGTCAGGTGCACATAACAGCGAGTGCCTGTGCCCTTGAATTGGAGGTTGCAGTAGTTGCACTTAAAGTGCTTTTGGCCGTGATTGAGCGCTTCTAGGACCTTGAAGTGGTCTGTTGGGTTGCTGCTGAGCTCATCAACCACAATTGGCGAGTCGGCGCTCATGCTGTGTCAATTGGTGTGCGACAGGGTTTCAAACTGCGTACGTAATATATATAATGCCTACACTATGGCGTAGGCCCTCTAGGATGCCTCTTGGTGGTCTAACATGTGAGCTGCAAGGCAGAGACCACGTACTAAAGCCACGTACTCCCCCAATACGCGTACTAGTACGTACTTTCACGTACTTTGGACAGTACGCTGCCCTGAAATCAACGTACTGATGAACCCTGGTTCAAACTTTGCGGGTGTTGGGTATGCTGATCAGATGTTGGGATGCCGCTGCTATGCGGTTTGCTGATTCTGCTTGACATCCTTACACACCTCTCACCATCCTTTACTCTGCCCAAGCCTAGTGCAGCACCTCGGTGCTGCACTGGGCATGTGGGCTCAGCCCGCTCATAGTGCACCTAGTGTGTGGCTGGCCCTACACACTTTCTGCACTGTTTGCCGTCACTGACACTGCTGGCAGCACTTGTTTTTTTTCAATTCTCATCTGAGGTTGTGGGGGCATATTGCGTGGAGTGAGGAAGGCGGCTGTGCACGTGCCACGGCCATATGCCGAAACTTACCTAACATATAGGTCAGAAAGCAGCAGTAGGGGGCAGCAGGCCAGCTGGGGGCGCAAATCCAGGCAGTTTGCAGTTTGAACGAGTCTGTCGTTTGAGAACAGCATCGTTCCCGCTACTCGTGGTTGCAGCAAGGCAGCTTATACTCCTCGATCTCCAGTGGGGTAGTTGCGCTGTAGAGCGTAGTAGATTGCAAGCATCTCCCGATCTCCAGTGGGGTAGTTGCGCTCTGTTGGCGAGAGCTTCCGTGACAGATAAGCCACGGGTTGCAAGCCCTTGCCCTGATTTTGAAGTAGTACCGCTCCAAGCGCAAACTTGGAGGCGTCGGTGTAGACCTCATAAGGCAAGCTCGGATCAGGCGTCACCAGCACAGGTGCGGACACCAATGCCTTCTTGAGCTCGTCGAAGGCCTGACCTTCTACATCATCCCGCCAGTGCCACTTGATGCTCTCCTTGGTGAGCTCCGTCAACGGGTACGCCTTTTGAGCATAGTGCTGAATGAAGCGCCGGTAGTAACCAGTCAAACCGAGAAAACCTCGCACTTCACGCACAGTGCCAGGTGTCGGCCACTCCGTAACCGCTGCCACCTTCTTGGGATCTGGCTTAATGCCGTCGGCACTGACGACATGTCCCAAGAAGTCGATTTCGCTGAGCCCAAATGCACATTTGTCAAGCCCCACATAAAGCTGATTCTCCCTCAAAACCGCGAGCACCTTAGCCACGTGCTCCAAATGCTCCTCAGGTGTCTTGGAAAAGATCAAGATGTCATCCAAGTACACCACCACGAACTTATCAAGATATGGCTGCAAAATCTTATTCATCAAATGCTGAAAAGTTGCGGGTGCGTTGGTCAACCCAAAAGGCATAACCTTCCACTCAAAGTGACCATAACGCGTCCGGAACGCGGTTTTTGGCACATCCTGCTCAGCAATGCGGATCTGCCAATAGCCACTCTGAAGATCAAGCTTGCTGAACATCGTCGCCCCATGAAGCTGATCCATCAGCTCGTCAATGCGAGGCAAAGGATAGCGGTTTTTCACCGTTATCTTGTTCAGCGCCCGATAGTCAATGCACATACGAAGCTTACCATTCTTCTTAGGAACAAAAAGAATGGGTGCTCCATACGGCGACTTGGAAGGTTGGATGAACCCCATGTCAATCAGGTCCGTTAGTTGTCGCTTGACCTCCGCCAGCTCCAAAGGGCTCATGTGATAAATACGTAGGTAAGGGGGCTTGGCACCAGGCTCCAGCTCAATCTCATGTTCCACACCTCGGGATGGAGGTACACCTTTTGGCAGTTTGCCAAAGATGGCTGAGTACTTGTGAAGTACCCCCTTCATCCGTTCAACCCACTCGGGATCCCCCGAAGGGAGAGAGAGGTCATCTATCGCACGGATAGTTGGGTCCTCCTCAACCTCCTTGAGGATGGCAAGGTAAGCAATTGCGCCCTTGCGTAACTCCCGCTTGAGTTGAAGTGCAGACAACAAGCTGACACCGGGAGTTGTCCTCTCGATGTTAGAGGGTTGCTGCAAGGTGTATGTGACGTCCCTCTTTTCAATGGTGATGGTGTTAGACACCCAGTCGATGGCAGGGTTGTGAGCAGTCAACCAAGGCTTTCCAAGGATGATGTCGTATGGTGCCAGCTGAGTAACGGTAAAAGGCCTCCGGTCCTTGAATTGTCCAATACGGAAACGTAGGTCAGGCACGACCGTCCCCGCATCTTGCAGTGAACCGTTGGCGAGCCTCACTTGACGTCGATGGAGCTTGAGAGTAGGCAATCGGAACTTCATCACCACCCTCGGATCGATGTAGTCCTCACTCGCACCTGAGTCTACTAGCACATCAAGCACCTCGCCGCGGCACTTGGCCTTCAGACGAATGAGCTCATGGCTAGCAGGCTCAAGACCACCTAGCTCCATGGCGGTGCACGAGTCTTCGGCCTCGGGTGCAGTGAGTGTCTCCAGCTCCTGCTTCGCCGGCAACTCCTCCTCCCATGGCCTTGGCTTCACTCCTGTGTTCACGGGCGGATCCCACAGGATGATCACCGGCCATTGAGAAGCTTGCTCCACCCACCTGTCCCCGGATGGGATAGAGAACAAGCCCTCCGTTCCCGCAGGGTACTCGTGAATTACCCTCATCCCCTGCGTCAGCTTCCACCACGGCTTCCTGTCCCACTTGGGCAGGATAAACACGCCGCATGTCGTCTCCGGTGCGGTCTTCTTACAATCCAGGTAGTGCCTCAGATATTGGCCAGCATGCCGGAAAGGCACATTCAGCCATACTGACTCGCCGCTGACATTAGCCTTGCGGAAGTCAGTGAAGCCCTTGTAGAACTTGTCAGCCTGGGCAGTCTCCTCACGTGCGCAGGCGTCCACTGAGAATGGCCCGTAAGCATCGGCATACTTGACCTTCTCCAGGCGGTTGAACAGCCAGTAGGTACAGTCCCGCAGTCGTCCACAACGACGGGTACCCGCTTTTCCCTGGGCTGCACTGGATGCTCCAGGCTCACTAGGCCTTTGTGAGCCTTCTACCTGGCGTGAGTCTCTCACAGGCGCACGGGGCTGAGCCTGCTCAATGCGCACAGTACGACCCACACTACTGCACGCGCCCTTCAGTTTGACCGTGCAGAGGTGTCCCCATCACGCTGCTTGTACGCTTGCAGCTTCTTGCAATCCCGCCGCTTGTGCCCTGGCTTGCCACAGTAGAAGCACTTGAGCGGCTGGTTCCTGGGCTTCTGCGGCTCCATTGCTCCGAGCTCCATGGGTTCCGTCCGCCCCTTGCAACCGCTCCACGGTTGTTGCTGCCCATGTTGACGAAGCGGCTGTTGCCGTTTCGACCGCGCTCCCACACCATCGAGTCTGCCTTAATGGCAAGCTCCACGGCGTCATGCAGCGTGGTTGGCTGCTGCAGCTTGACGTGAATGCGCACCTCCGGCTTCAGGCCGCGGATGAAGCGATGAATGCGGTCGTTCTCGTCCATGTGCGGCAGCTCCAGCATGTAGGTGTTGAACTCCAGGGCATAAGCGAACACGCTACGCGTTTGGGTGAGCCGGTCAAGCCTCTCCCGCGCGTCCACCTCTGGGTCAACAGGGGTGAAACGGGCGATAAAGGCCTTCTTGAACTCATCCCAAGAAGCGTAGGGCTGAGCCTTGCCCACCGCCACAGCCTGCTCATGCTGGCGGTACCAGTTGAGGGCTGAGTCCTTGAGGTAGGCCGCTGCCACCGTCACAATGGAAGAGCTGCTGAGGTTGGCGCCCTCGGCCGCAAGGTACGTCTCCATCTTGTGGCACCAATTGACAGGGGAAGGCTGCCTGCCATTGGTCTCTGGTGGCCTGGGGAGCTTCAGCTTGCTTGTAGGCACAGCACTGGTCTGCTGCTGCAGCATCTGCTGAAGCGCGTGCTGAAGCTGAGCCACCTGCTGCTGTAAGGCCAACATCTCCGGCGACACTCCAGATCCCTCCATGGTGACAATGGCTGCTTAGCAAGCGGACTCACAATCAGAGACGCCCTTGGCCTTGGCCTCCTTAGTGATGTGCTCCTCAATTGCCGTGTGAAGAAGATTCCGGAGCTTCTCCTAGTGTGCGCGGTGCTCTGCCGCCTGGGCTGCCCGAATGCGCGCACAAACGTCTTCAAAAGGGATTGGCTTGCGCACCTCCTTCTTGAAGCACTGGGGCTTCACGGGCGTGGGCTGAGGCTTGGTGAGGATGTTGTTGAGAATCTTCCGGATGCGGGGAGAGTAGGCTGAAGACTTAGGAACCTTCTTGGCTGGATGCTTCTTGATGTTAGTGGAAGGCTTAAGGCAATGATAGTCGGTCTTGGCAGGAAGGTTCCGGATAGGAGTAGAAGTGACGAACTCCACGCCGTTGAGCTCAAAGGTTGTCCGGAACTTGGCGACGCTTGGGTGCGAGGGAGGCTCCAGAAACTTCACCTTGGGTGCAGGCTTCTCCGGATTGTACTTGCCTGGCATATGCCGGAAGCTTGTAGAATCTCCAGGACTCCTCGGTGTTCGTAGACAATCTCAGCTACCACTTGTCACGCCTTGTCGGCGGGTCCTTTGGCAACTAAGGTCTTCTATAGCGATTCGACGTAGGCCGTAGTTGTATAGAAGGCTCAGTTAGTTACCAAGGGAAGGCTTCACACAATAGACGAGGCTAGGAGGACTTGGGAGGCCTGATGGAAAGACTTCTTGAGTGAATACTTCTCGTTGAGTGAGGAGAGGCCCCCTCTATTTATAGCCTTGGCGAAAACCTACAACGCCTCCTCAACTGCCTACAATTGGAACATTCTGGACCAAGGAAGCTTCTAGACAATCCTAGAACATACTACTTCCGGAAACATCTACATCCTTCCGGAGACTTCTAGAACTTCTGGAACATCTGGAACCTTCTGGAAACATCCAGAACCTTCTAGAACCTTCTAGAAACTTCCGGTTCCTTCAACCTTACACTAGGCAAACCCCAGTTCAGCCCCAGACAGGGCCGAAGGCCCTGGCATGCGGTTCCGATCCTGGCTCTGGGCTTACCCGCAAGGGTTCAGGTCTGGCGTCAGGAGCCCAGTCGAGGAGCGGTGCTGGGCTTAATACGGATTGGAGGAGCATGCCGACAGTTTTCCCTTGCGTTCCCAGTGTACAGTAATGTTTGGCGTTACATCCGTTGCGGCGTAGCTGCTTGAACACACCCTGTAACCCCTCTTCTTCTTTATTCACAGATACCATTTCCCCGGGGTTGGGTCTCATTTTTCCAGCTGGTGTCCGTTGCGGCGTAGCCGCTTGAACACACCGTGTAACCCCTCTTCTTCTTCACTTGAGTGACGGCCCGCGCTGAGCCATTTGCATTTCCTTTTTCTAGCTGGTGTCCGTTGCGGCGTAGCTGCTTGAACACACCCTGTAACCCCTCTTCTTCTTCTATTCACAGAGACCATTTTCCCGGGGTTGGGTCTCACTTGAGTGACGGAGGATTCAACTGCTCACATGTCAGCCGTTCATAGCTTGGCACACTGTGTTACGTGGCAATGGCTTGTGTGTGGTTCGCATATGACCACCTATGTATGCATGTTTTAGGCTTTGTTTTCATGCTCTACACCTTATCCACCAGCGGCGGCCAGTCTATCTTCAGATGGAAGCTGTAGGGTCACTGCGGGCCTGCTGTGAAATGCAGCCGTGTCACACCCTCAGCAGCTGGTCTTTCCTCTGCCTGCATCTCCTATCAGCTGCCTTGAATCAGACCTGCTTTTCCTGAGCTGATATCCGACGCCCGAGTTCAGCCCGTCACCTGTACTGCAACATGTATAGATTACTGTCACTGACACTGCTTAGACTACTGCTTGCATGATCAGATACTATCTGATACAACAACATTGCGTGTGATGAGAAAGACTATTTGTGGTTTTACATTACATTACATTACATTACATACTCCACCCAACAAGGGGTGGGAACCCCATTAGGAGCCAACGAGAGGCTCATAGGGGGAGGGACACTCGAAGAAAACATCAACATCATCATCATCATCATCATCATCATCGTCATCAACAACATTCTCAGAGAGAGAAGAAACTACCGAGAAGAACTCATCAACATCCTCGATCACCTGAGCAATCGACTGAGAAGACAACAGAGACTCAGGATCGGTATCTGGGTGACACCGCATCAGATAGCAACAGTGCACAAAGGCAGCTACCAAAGCAGGACGCTGTTGCATGAAAGCGGCCATATCTGGCCCTGCAGGGTGACATGAAGTAATATTAGTCCACGTCTGAGACGAACCACCAAAGGGCTCGAATAGCATAGCAAAACGCTCACGGACAGGCGCATAGAAAGGACACTCAAATATCATGTGGAACTCATACTCGACTTGCCCAGAGGAACACCCGGGGCGCAGACAGACACGCTCATCACGTGGGATAGGTGGGCGTTGCCACCGACCACTACACACACGCAAACCATGATCACCCAAACGAAAACGAGTCAGAGACCCCACATGCTCCATGTTAAGCCCAGCAGTGCGTAACACATACTTAGGGCACCAGGCAGCAGGACGAGCTGACCGCATATCGTCATAGGAACAAGCTGCAAACCACCTCTCATAAGTACAGAAAACGCCACAACCACTAGCAGCATCACGTGGATTATCAGGACATCCCTGCCACTGCTGATATAGGCACTCCTCAAAAGCATTCAAAACAATCTTTGTGTTCAGGGACTGGAAATTTCTCATCCGCTGCACAACGTCCTCCAACTGTTGCGAGTGACTCTGCAAGTAAGTCAGGACACGCTCCAGCTGCACACACCACAGGGCACCATTGCCAAAGGATCCAGCAAGCTGCAGGTTTTCACGCATTGCACGCGCCAACAAAGAAGAGCCATCCAAATCCACTACTCTGTTCCACATGCCCACTGCTGCTCGCAACCACGTACATACCAAAGGTTGGGCCCCAAACTCCCTAGAAAGCAACAGGCGGCTGGTAGACTTACGCACACGGCCTGCAATCGTACGCAAGAACAGGTACTGCACCCTACTAATAACATTATTCTGTAACTTGCTGACCAGGGCCGGGCCCGTGCCCACCTGCCCCAGCAGGGCAGGACCCCACACCTCAGAGCAGTAACACAGGATGGGCGTCACTAGGGTGCGGAACAAATGCACTTGCATCGACATACCACGAACACCATGCTCCTTGCATCTAGCCAGCATAGCCCACATAGCCCTGCTGCCCGCAGCTGCCAATGCATCTGTACTGACAGAAACACCTTGTGTCGCATGGAACTGGACACCTAGGTACCGAAACTGCTGCGAAACTGGAACCTGTTGCCCTTGGTAAGACCATGTTGCATTGCCACTGTACTTCCTTCTGCCAAAAACAACCACCTCTGTTTTGCCTACATTCACTTGCATGTCATACTCATTGCAAAAGGATTGAAGAGCATCAAGCAGCTGCTGCAACTTACCAGACGTTTCAGCCAGCAGGACCAAATCATCAGCATACAGCAACAGCCTCACCAACCTGCTGCCTAGAGGTGTTCCGCAAGCGCCACACCGATCCGACAGCCACTGCTCTATACGGTCGATGAAGATACCAAACAACAGAGGCGACAGGGGGTCACCCTGCTTCACACCACGAGTGCTGTCAAAAGCATGACCCACTCTGCCGGCCAGTTTAGTGATCATAGGGGCACTCCAATACATCGATACAATAGAAACAAGAATGTTGCCCCGCAGGCCAATGTCTGCCAAGCACCGCATGAGGATGTCACGCCGCACAAGATCATACGCTTTCCTGAAGTCCACAAAACATGCAAACAGGTGTTTACTACTCAGACGACAACGGTCCACAAGGTGCTTCAACACGAAGACATCATCACACGTTCTGTGCCGCTCCCTAAAACCAGCCTGCCCCCAAGCTCTGTAACCATGCTGCTCACAATAAGCGGCCAGCCTCTTCTCAATCAACATACTGAACATTTTGCCCATTACTGAGCCAACCGCTATGCCACGGTAATTATCCATCACACTGCGGTCACCCTTTTTAAACACAGCAGACAGGTAAGCAGAACACCACACACCCGGCACCTGGCCACACCTATAAACCGCAGAGAACAGAACACTCAATTCCTCATGCAACACATACAAGTGCTTTTGACGGCCCTCCTGGGTGATATAAACATCATATGCACCTTTGAACAACTCGCCTCGCAAACCGTCTGGCCCTGGCATACGGCCATTATGCATTCGCAAAAGAACAGACTCCATCTCCTCAGCAGCAAAAGGATCATTTAAGTAAGCAGCTGCAGCAACAGCAGGTCCATCCTGGCATTGTGAGAGCAACTTAGACATAAACAAAGCCACACTGTCACCCTCCTCAGGCAAACTGTGCTGACCTGGGGACCCGTACAGTGCACGCCAGTGCCTGTCCACTGCACCCATATCTTGCAACATACAAGACATACGCCGACCACTGTAAGCTGTCCAAAAACGCCTTGGATTGTAACGCTAATCATCCATCAAACAAAAATACAACAAAATACAACAAAAATACAACAAAAACAAAAATACAACAAAGGTCATGCCTCTCACACAGGGGCTGTTTTTCTGGGGTTCAGCCTCTTTTTGAGTGACAGTCAGAGCTGAGCTGTTCGCAGCATCCTTTTCCCAGCTGGTGTTCGTTGCGGCGTAGCCGCTTGAACACACCGTGTAACCCCTCTTCTTCTTCTTCTTCTTCTTCTTCTTCTTCTTCTTCTTCTTCTTCTTCTTCTTCTTTGAGTGACGGTCCCCCACGTGTGGGTTACTGCTGCACGCGCTCACCTTGCATCAGCCCTGGCTGCTGGTGACAGCATTGCACAGCTATCCTTTATCTCCCCTGGAGACCTTTTACTTGTGCGTGAAACATTGTGTGCTGATTTGGGCTGGCAACGACCAGGCGGCGATGCGAATGCTGTCATCCGTCTAGCTGACCTAACTGTTGCTACTGCTACGAAGCTGCAACGTTTGCGTGCACTTGATGCTATTACTCCCCGTCATGCTGCTTATTTGGACAGAGTTAGAACGTTCGATGGCCTCCCAGCTGGAGCCCAGCTGCCTGTTGTGCGGTTGGTGTTGTCTCGCTGGTGGGGTGTCAGGGTGGCTAACGCTTACAAAGAGGCTGCGTGGCGCCTGGCTTTGAATGCCTTCCCTACAGCACAGTGCATGCAGCTGGCTACGGGATGTGCAGCTTGTTCAGCGGTTGGGCCGGGTGTGGAGCATCATTTCTGGACATGTCATGTTGCTGTTGCTGTACGTAAAGAGGTGGAAAGTCAGCTGCGTGCATTCAACTTGTTGGCGGCAGGTGCAAGCCTGCCGTGCAGCGCTTTGTGGTTGGCATGTGCCCCTCACCATGACATGCACCGGCTAATATGGGATATGGTTTGTTTGGCAGCCATACATGCATTTGAGCATGGCCGCAGGGTGGCTTGGGCGGTCTCTCAACAGCTGAATGTGCCTGTGCTGGTAGAACAAGTTGCAGTGCGAGCGGCAGTCGGTAGTTTTTGGGATGCACTTGCAGACTTTGCTGCTACAGCTCGGGTGCCTCGTCGACATAGGATTCAACTGCTCACATGTCAGCCGTTCATAGCTTGGCACACTGTGTTACGTGGCAATGGCTTGTGTGTGGTTCGCAGATGACCGCCTATGTATGAATGTTTTAGGCTTTGTTTTCATGCTCTACACCTTATCCACCAGTGGCGGCCAGTCTATCTTCAGATGGAAGCTGTGGGGTCACTGCAGGCCTGCTGTGAAATGCAGCCGTGTCACACCCTCAGCAGCTGGTCTTTCCTCTGCCTGCATCTCCTATCAGCTGCCTTGAGTCAGACCTGCTTTTCCTGAGCTGATGTCCGACGCCCGAGTTCAGCCCGTCACCTGTACTGCAACATGTATAGATTGCTGTCACTGACACTGCTTAGACTACTGCTTGCATGATCAGATACTATCTGATACAACAACATTGCGTGTGATGAGAAAGACTATTTGTGCTTTTACAACAAAGGTCATGCCTCTCACACAGGGGCTGTTTTTCTGGGGTTCAGCCTCTTTTTGAGTGACAGTCAGAGCTGAGCTGTTCGCAGCATCCTTTTTCCAGCTGGTGTCCGTTGCGGCGTAGCCGCTTGAACACACCGTGTAACCTCTCTTCTTCTTCTTCTTCTTCTTCTTCTTCTTCTTCTTCTTCTTCTTCTTCTTCTTCTGCGTGGGTCTGTACACACCGTGTAACCCCTCTTCTTCTTCTTGTCTGTACACACACCACAATCAACTTTGCTGTATGGTCCTGCTGTGTTTGTGTTGTGAGCAGTGGTTTGTTGTGTATGCTTGCTTCCAGCTGCTGCTGTACATCTCGTGCCAAGCGGCTTGTGCTGTTCGCTGTTACTGAGTGGACTCAGGAAGATGAGAGAGGCAAAGATTCATCACTCTCAGTTGCTGCCAGCCATGCAGGTTTGTCAAAAGTTTAACATCACACACAGCCATAGACTGGGGTCTGGCCGGCACCGCACATCCTGACGGAAGCCACTCCTGTGACAAGCAGCGCTATGGACAGGTGTGCTGGTATGTGGCATGAATCAGTGGAATATGAGGTGTGCGGGGGTGATTGCCTGCACCATGCTTGTGTGGCGTAGGCCAGGTTCCGCAAGGTGTTGGTGTTTGGGGCCAGCTGGCTGTTGCGGCGCTGTGTCGCGCTGTTGTATGTTGTGCGCATGTGTGGTGGCGCAGTCAGCAGCATGACTGATGGTGGCGCTACTGTGAATGGCCAAGGGGGGGCGCGGGGCCGATGGCGTTGATGCTATGGCGATCTGGTAATTTGATGATGATGATGATGATGTGAATGGCCAAGCGTGGCCTGTTTGAGCCTCCCTGCTGTGTTGTGGCTGTGGATGGGTTTCAAAGTCAAACGTGGTGTGGCGGCTGCACTGGTGCTTTGTCATGTGACTTTGTCCTCAGCTTTGTCTGTCTCAGCGGTGCAGAAGATGCATACATCATTTTCAGACAGCAGTGTTCAGACCTGGCAGTTGCCGCAACTAACGTGCAGCGGAGCAGAACGTCCGTGCTTCGGCTGTTGGCATGTCCTGCTAGCTCTTGCTTGTCTTCAAAGCCTGCCAAATGTCTGGTGGGGCTGTTGACTTGGCCTTCAGCAGTCATGCTGCATGTGCTGCGAAGTGCTGTGGTGCATGCTGTGCGCAGTGCAGAAACCCTTCAGTTCTCGACGCCTGATTAGCATGTTGTGCGTTGCCTTGCAGCCGCAGTTGGCCTGAAGTTGTGTCGACATAGTAGTGACTGCATCATCGTGGTTGCACTGCAGGAGCTAAGCTGCTGCACTTCCAGCTCATGCAGTGTTTGCAAACTCCAGCTCATGTGCTCTCAAGTGCATAGCGCAAGGCTCTTTGCAGCACAACAGCGTGAAGGCAGGCAGGCAGTTGGTCGTGCTTATTGCTGTGTCTGTGTGCTGAAGTTCAGCATTTTGCATTGCCTGTGGATGTCTGTCTACTTTTCCCTTTCAGCTGCCAGCACTGTTGTATCAAATGCTATCCAGGTTGTATGCCTGCGGATCCTGTTTGAAGCATTATCACGGTTACGCCAGCTAGCGCCCTGTCAGGCAACACAGATGTTCTGCAGTGTATGGTGACTTTGCACTTGCCAGCGGTCTAGGAGGTGTCGCTCTTGGGAATCAAACAGCGTTACTATGTACGTAGTCTAGCGACCCGGCTACCAGGCTTGACACGATGTTGTTGCTGATGTATGTTGCGGGCACGAGGGGCCATGGGGACGCCTTGGTGCTGCTGGTGATTCTAGCTTGTTTGCAGCTGCACTCGCTGCTTGCAGGACTGCACTGTCTGTGCTTGATTGTCCCTGTTGTGTGATTGGTCGTCGCTGCAGCACCTACAGGGCGACTTGGAGTGGTTGTCCTCAGGCTGCTACAAAGTTTTCACTTCTTGCTGTGTGATGTGGCTGCCACGTTGCGGCAAACTTTTCGTGCCCTGGCTGTTTTGGCTGCTGCTACACTGGTTCATGTCCCTGTTCCTGTGTAATTTAACAACTTACTCTTGGTTGGCTTCACCAGCATCCATGCAGTGCGGTTGTGTGGTAGGGCAGCCACTGCAGATGCGGTACAGAGCGGTACCAACAGCTTGAGCATGTGTTCGACCTGTTTCCTCCGTACATCCTGGGGATATCCCCTGGGGGGATCCCCTGGGGATCGATCCCATCAGGTTGCGCTGCCAGTGGCAGCTGCATCAGTCAGGGACG
Source organism: Tetradesmus lagerheimii (assembly GCA_902809745.2). NCBI lineage: Eukaryota > Viridiplantae > Chlorophyta > Chlorophyceae > Sphaeropleales > Scenedesmaceae > Tetradesmus > Tetradesmus lagerheimii. The sequence goes on along the minus strand of CADDIJ020002037.1, from coordinate 90,640 downwards.
GACAGAATAACCGCATTGCAGTGGGTCCTGGCTGGACTCCTGCACAGTGCGGTGTCGTGGGTGCTTGAAGACTCCTGCCAGCAGGGTTCTGGAGCATGGTCGGTCAAGCTGACTCACCAGATTGTCACTCCACGCTCGGTTCCATGGTGATGGTGCCTTGCTGTGCACTTTCAAAACGAAAGGACCACAAGGCAACCGACAGCGGTGCAAAGACAAGCCGAATCCCTGCAAGTGCACGCTCAAGCCCTGCCAACTCAGCATTTTGAAGCAGCCGGTGCAGCAGCGCCAGCATCAAGCACTGATTATCGTGTTGCTGCCGTGCATTCATGCTCAAGAACAGCCAAGTCAGCCCACCGCAACCGCAGCGTGCTGTATCGGGATGTGGTTATGAGTATCTCCCTGCCCTAGTGTAGCAGCTTGCCGGTATCATGGCACACGCAAACGATGCCCTGATAGAGGGTGTGGCAGGTGCTATAGGTGCTGTGATAGCGCTGACGTCGACGTACCCCTTGCTGACGGTGGGTAAGGCAGCAGCAGCTCTACACTGCTGCTCAGCAGTAGAACAGCAGCAGCAGCGGGACGCCCTGCACTTGCATGCTCCAACACACTATCAACTGACTACATGCTGGTGCCTATCGACCTAACGTCTATCAGGTCTCTACCCTTCGTGCGCTTGAGCACAAGGATGATGGCAGCGGGGAAAAGCAGTTGCAAGGCCGCCTGCGCCTGCTGCCAGGCCCCATACAGGATGTGATAGAGTTCACGCGCCGGCACTCCTGGAGAGCGGTGTTCGCTGGACTGCGGCCTGCAGTAGTGGCCACTGCGACTTCGCAAGGCGTGTACCATACTGTATACTCCATGCTGCGGCAGATTGCTGTGGTGAGCAACAGCAGCAGCATCAACAACAGCTTCGGCATGCCTGCCCCTGGCTTACCAACACACACTATGTCAGCAGGTGTGGTAGCAAAGGAAGCTTATACATGGCTGGCGGTTGGCTGACGGCTGCTGGTTTGCAGCTTAGCTGCCTGTCCACCCGGCTGTGCCACCTAAGCTCACATGCTACAGTTCATGCACGTGTTTGCCCAATGCCGTATGCAGGCACACCAAATGTCAGCCATGCAGCAGCAAGCGCACGCAAAGCAGCAGCAGTACACACCATCTGATGGTGGCAAGTCTGTTGGCATCAGCGTGGGGGCCTCCATGCTGGTGGCCTCAGTGGCAGGCATGGTCAACGTGATGTTGACCAACCCCATCTGGTGAGGCTCAGCAGCAGGCCCAGCAGCAACGAGAGTTGCACCAGTAGCTGCGCTGGCAGCTGGTGGCGCAGCAGACCGGCAGCCGTGCAGGAATGACTTCCTGCAAGTGCAGCCGCCACAAACAATAATGGCGCCACCGCAGCTGTGACACATGCTGTGCTTTGCCGGTGCCAGACAGCGCAGCAGCAGCTATTAAGTGCTTGACCTGTGGTCAGTCATGTTGACCTGCTGAGGCAGTAGCAGTGTACGCGCCACCACGCCGCCAGTGGATAAGGCCTGCAGGCATGCCAGCCACCGCAGGTGGTGCTTGACTTACTGTGGTCAGCTCCAACTTCGTACGCATGCGGTTGCTCCTGCTGTTCTGCTATGGTGCATGCTGCAGGGTTGTCATCACGCAGATGCAGGCCCTATCTCGGCAGCGCCCTGGCATGAGCACACTCTCAGTGGTGCGGCAGATGTACCAGGATCAGGGGCTAGGCGGCTTCTTCAAAGGCCTAGCACCCAGCATGATCATGGTAATTAACCCCACCATACAGTACATACTGTACGAGTCACTAGTGGCTCGCGCGCTGGAGTGGCAGCGCAACAGCAGGGCTGCGCAGGCACATGCGCGGCTTGGTGCGCGACCAGCAGGCAGCCAATCAGCGGCAGCAGCAGCAGTGCAGAGGCACAGCAGCGCTGCTGCTGGCGGGACAGGTGGCATGGCGCTGCGTGCGCTTGACATCTTTGTGCTGAGCGCACTGGCAAAGATAGGCGCGACGCTGGTGACCTACCCGCTGCTTGTTGTGAAGAACAGGCTGCAGGTGAGCGTCAGAGGCAGCTGCATGGTTTGGCGGGCATGTTGCTGGGGAAGTGGGAGTAGTGGGCGCAGCCAGCAACATGTAGCTAGAAAAAGAGTGCATGTCAACTTCCTCCTCTGTTTGGCAGAATTGCTGTGAATGAGTGTCTGTGCTCTTGCTGGCAGCCTGCTTGTTGCTGGAGCTCTGCCTCATGCTGCTGCTGATTTTGGCTGTGCCGTGTCACCTGCTGTTGCGTCGCGCTGCAGTCCATCAACCGACACACGCGTGAGGATATGAAGTACACTGGCGTGTTTGATGCGGTCAAGCGCATGCTTGCAGACGAGGTGAGCAAACATGATGGCAGGCAGCTACGAGCTGAGACATGAGCAACAGACCTGCATTGAGGTTGCCTTGGTGTGTTTCTTTGGCATACAACACACATGCCAGGCAGCAGTATGCGTGGTGGTGACTACTGTGTAGCCGAGGACTAGCGTGCTAAATGCTGCGTGTGCTGTGGCTGTCCTGCAGGGCATTGGCGGCTTCTACAAGGGCATGCGCGTCAAGCTGCTGCAGACAGTGCTGGCTGCTGCACTGCTGATGATGCTCAAGGAGGAGATCTTTGCAGCAACGCGGCAGCTGCTGGATGTGGCAGCGCCAGCAAGCAGGCGCAGGCGCGTGCAGCGCCGGTGATGTGGCTAGTGATCTGTGGCAGGATTCACAGCGCAAACATTTTGTTGTAAGGACTTCAGCAGTTGCATGGGTGGTCTGCTGAGCAGGCACAAATAGCTTGGATGTCTGGTTTGCAGACGCAGGTTGGATGGTAGCGTTGCTGTTAGGTCAGGCTGCCGGGTGCCAGGTGCCTAGAGGATGCTGGGCCGTAGCAAAAGGCGGTTATCTTTGTCACCTGGGTTCGCGCCAAGGACTCAGCGTTGACTGGTTTGTATTCGAATATGGCTGAATTCAGCCATCCTGCATCACGCAGTCAGCTGCACGGTGCGGCATGCACCTGGTTGATGCTGTATTGGTGTAGTTGGTGTTCCACTGTGCTTCTGTGCGTATGGTGTAACAGGTACAGTGTAGTTCCACTGCTGGGTGCGTGTTGCTGGCTGTGGCACACCTGCAGATGCTTCTGTTTCAGGGCACTGAGTCCTGTCCAGGACTTCCCTTTCCCTGGTGCAACGGGTAACACAGCATCAATGCTACCGGGGACGCAAAGGAAATGCAATGATAGTGAAACTGCTTGAATGCCGCAGGGAACATTGTTGGCGACCCCGATGAAGAAGGCAGGAAAAGTGACATGTCACAATTCGAATGCAAAAAGCTGCAACTAGGCTACACACCAGGGGACTTGGAAGTTCAGCATAGAACCTGCAAGACCTATTGACTGATAGTACTTCTGTTGATCGCACCGCGGAGCCATGGAGCCGATTAGGTGCTGTTGAGCCACGGCACAACGGTTGCCTGCAGAGCTTCAAACGCAAACATTTGATCAATATGGTGACATTTCATTAGCTGGTGTTGGCATGTCTCTGGGCGCGGACAACGGAAGCCAGTGGCAGCAAGTCAAGGCTGGCGAGGCCACAACAGATGCAACGCAGGCCGAGCGCAGCGTAAATGCAGTGCTACAGTTGCAGCTGTTTTGCCAGGTACGGAAGAGCCAAAGCTCGAAGGACCTTTGCTTGCGGGGGCACATCAGCAGCAAGGAGGTGCTCACAAGCAGCTGTCTGCTTCATCATCTGCAGCACCCCACGCTTGATTTCGGCACGGTTGCCGTTGGATCTCGCAAGACGCTTTACTTGAAGGCTGAGAACAGCGCCTTGCTCAACCAGGTATGCAGCATGCTGCTTGCAGCTCAACACATGAGATTGACTTGCTGCAGCTAGTTTCCTTCGAACGCTTGCTGCGTTTACAGTAATGATGCAAGCTCAGCACAGCAAATTGCCACTAGATGGACATCAAAGAACTTGGCATGGTTTCAGCGAATTAATGGTGCATGCCGCTGCAGCATGTGCGAGAAACTGCCACACGCTGACAACATGAGTCACTGTTGCAACCATCACTGCTGCGGTTGCGTTCTATGCAATGCTTCACACAGCACCTTGCGGCTGAGAAGGTTCCAGTGCAAGATGGTTTCTCGCTGTCAGAGGACCCTGCACTGCCAGCCGCTGCCAGCCTCAACTGGAGTGCGTCAGTCTGCCCACACAGTAGCGTGGTGCTGCCAATCACTTGGCAACCCAGCACAGCAGGCGCAGTCTCAAAGCTGCTGATTTTCAAGCTGGATGGCAAGCACCGACTGCAGGTCAAGGTGCTGGGCAAAGCCACTGCGCAGTTCAACCAGCCCAAGCGCAGCACTGCAGACCAGCACATGCGCAGCTCCATGCGTGTTGCTGCCAGCAGCAGCAGCGAAGTACCAGGCAGCCTGCAGTCTGCAGGAATGGCACCGCCTCGCAGAGCTCCAAGTGCAACTGCAGCAGCTGCTGCCAGGCCAGCAGCAGGTACTGCAGGCAGTGGCCGGCTGCAGTTGGGTAGCAGCAGGCCGGCTTCTGCAGGTGTCAGCAGCAGCACCGCACGTGCTCCTGCAAGCAGCAGCGCCGCGTCTGGCACTGCAGCGGCCGGCCAGGCGAAGTTTAAGGTGCCTCCAAAGCGCACAAGCTTGGCAGCATCATCACAGCTGCGGCTGAAGGCACCTGGCAGCGCTGCAACAGCAGCAGCAGGAGCGCGTGCTGTAGCAGCAGCAGGGCCAAGGGCAGCTGCAGCAGGCAGGCTAGGCGGAGCCCCACCTTTGACAGCCGCTGCCCGTCAGGAAGCACGCAGGATGGCAAGCAGCACAGGTGGTGCTGCAGGTGGCGGCATGTTCTCCCCTGCATCGCCTGCTGGTGGCAGCAGGCTTGCAGCAGCAGATGTGGGCAGCCCGGCAGACGACACACGTTCTGTGGGGTACCCCGGCAGGCAGTCGCTTGCCAAGGGTCCAGTCAACAGGTGCGCTTGATGTCCAGAAAGCTTTGCACGCCTTGTAGACTGCTGCACGTGTATGCAACTGCGCTGTCATGCATGATGCACATCAAGCGCACCTGTATGTATCTGCGCTGTCATGTGTGATGCACGCCTGAAGTTCAAGTGCTATGTGCTGGTGGGTATGCCTGCCTGAAGCGCTGCTGCATCTCAGGTGACATGTTTGGTTTGTACACACCCGCAGGAGCGGCAGGCCTGCCAGTGCTAGTGCAGCGTCAGCAGCCAAGGTGCCCAGCACAGCCAGGAAGACCTTCAAGTTCTACCATACAGAGTAAGTAGTGTCGGACACTGCGCTGACCAACTGTCCTTCAGCAACAGCAGTGGACGCAGCCGCAGCAGGCATATGCTTGCAGTGCGTGTTGGAGCAGCACTCCGCACCACTAAAAAGTTCAACTTGTTAGTTGACATCTGTGCAGCGTTGCTCAGCAAAGTGGTCCTACTGCTGTACTGCTGCCGTGCAGGCTGTGGATGAACAAGCAGGACCGCGCGTTCACAGGCTGGCTGAACCACCTGCTGCTACCCTTCACTCCTGAGTACTTGAAGGCAGCCTCTGAGGGGGACACCTCAGTAGCACTGTCAGATCTGCGCCTGGCAGCACGCGTGAAGGGTGCCATGCTGGCATGCTACAGGTGAGCGGAGAAATTGCAGATGATTTACTGATGTACGCATGAGCAGCTGAGCGTACATGTGCGGCACAAGGGCAGGAGACTACAAAGTGTGTGATGTAGGTGTGTGTTACCTGTTGTTGTTGCGGGTGCAACCTGCCGTGTCTCACAGTGTAGCGAGACCTCTGATCCTGCCGCTGCTGGGCTTTGCTGCTGCAGGACTGACCAGGAGGTGCATGACACTATGGTCAAGGTGGAGAACTGCATCGATGCAGGCAAGCTGCGCATGAAGCCAGAGGTAAGCCTCTTCACGTTCATACAGTGCAGCAGCAGCAGCATTGGCAGCTGCAGCAGAAACAATGCCACACAGCAGCCGCAGCAGCCCTTGGGTGGGGCAGGCAGGAGCACGTGTACATCAAGCATGTCTGGCAAATCAGCAGTGTGCATGGTAGCATCTCGCACAATCTCGCACTCTGCTCTGCAGTGTGACGCTATCCCACCTGCTCCACCACATCATCTCATGCATGCTTCCTTTATGCTTCTGTCATCCTGCAGGCCGTGATGTTTGAGGACCTCGTGCAGCGGCGGCAGGCGCTGGACGTGCTGATGAGCTACAACCCCTTCTGGCTGCACAATGCAGTGGAGGTCGTCACGCAGAAGGCCTTCAAGCCAGACAGTGAGCAGCTAATTGGTGAATTGCAGCAGCAGCAACAGCTCTGGCAGGCTCTTGCTGCTACCATTGCTACCCGTGAGGTGCGCAGAGTACATGAGAATATGACAACGGCCTGATCCATGCGTCTACATCAAGGCCTCCTGACTCACTGCTGCCGCCCTGTCACAATCTGTGTGCGTGTGTGCACCTGCAGTTGCTCCAGCAGCACCGGCCACGCCTGGCACCCCAGCAGCTGCTGGCATGCGCAGGCAGCCCGGCTTCAGTGAGGCCATGCGCGCGTTCCTGCTGCGTGATGTGCTGAGTGACCCTGAGCTGGCAGCAGAGATGGATGCAGGCAAGGGCGCTGCACACTTCAACATGCAGCAGTACCAGGTGAGCATGAGTCAAAAAAACATCAAGACATTGACGATGGTCAGGGACTTGTACGTTCAGCCATACAACCTGGACACCAGCAGCAAGCAGCGGGAGGGCAGCATCGGCAGCAGCTTAACTTTATGCGTCCGTAGTGGCACATGTTGAACTACTTGCATGTCATCGCCAGCGCAAGGCACGACATTCTCCTAGCGGGCCTGCGTCCCTGTTCATGCACGGTATAGGCCTCTCAGTTTAGCTCATACCATTCCTCACCTGCCACTGCCGTTGCTGCTTGCTGGCCGTGCTAGGATCACCTACACAACATGTAGACCACTCAGTTTGGCTCATTCCTCACCTGCCGCTGTCATTTCTGTTTGTTGCAGGCCGAGCTGGGCTCGCTGATGCTCAAGCGCTTCCTGCTGCTGGCCTGTCCCTGTTCATGCATGTTATGTCGGCCTCTCAGGGGGGCTCATTCCTCACCTGCCGATGCCGTTGTTGCTTGGACTGCCGAGCTGGGTTCACCTGCACGACATGTAGACCGCTCAGTTTGGCTCATTTCGTCACCTGCCGCTGTCATTTCTGTTTGCTGCAGGCCGAGCTGGGCTCGCTGATGCTCAGGCGCTTCCTGCTGCTGGCCTGTCCCTGTTCATGCATGCTATGTCGGCCTCTCAGTGTGGCTCATTCCTCGCCTGCTGCTGCCATTGCTGCTTTCAGGCCGAGCTGGGCTCACTAATGCTCAAGCGCTTCCTGCTGCTGGTGCTGCTGCTGGACAGGGCAGCCACCGTGCTGTCAGGCCCACTGCGCACACCGCTGCTGTTCAAGCTCAACTGCAGCATCAAGAGCTCCAAGGAGGTGCGAGATGTTGCAGCAGTGTGCAGCTGCCAGTATCCATTGCAACTGGTGTTCTTGCAGCATACCCTTTCTGTGCGCATAGCACAGCAGCTTATACTGCCATAGCGTGGAAGTTGCTTGCATGCCAACTCATCCTCGTTATCCGTACACCCTTCCCAACACCAAAATTCACGCCCCACTACTGTGCACCTGACTGGATGCCTGTTTCTTTTGGCTCCAGGTTGTGATGCAGTTCCTGTGTGGCCGGCTAGTTGGTGAGGGGAACGTGGGCCGCCACCTGAAGCTGCTGGGTTACAAGCTGGCCAGAGATCATCATGCGCACTGCTGTTCTTTTGCCCCGCCCCTGCTGTTTGTTTGGCTCCAGGTTGTTACGGACGCAGTTCCTGTACGGCCGGCTGGTGGGTGAGGGCAACGTGGGCCGCCACCTGGAGCTGCTGGGTTACAAGCTGCCCTACTATTCTCATTACCACCGCCCCTGCTGTTTGTCTTGCTGCTCCAGGTTGTGATGCAGTTCCTGCATGGCTGGTTGGTGGGTGAGGGCAACGTGGGCCGCCACTCGGAGCTGCTGGGTTACAATCTGGCCAATTATTCTCATTACCACCGCCCCTGCTGTTTGTCTGGCTCCAGGTTGTGATGCAGTTCCTGCACGGCCGGTTGGTGGGTGAGGGCAACGTGGGCCGCCACCTGGAGCTGCTGGGGTACAATCTGGCCAAATATCATCATGCGCCGTTCATTTACCCCCCCCCCCTGCTGTTTGTCTTGCTGCTCCAGGTTGTGATGCAGTTCCTGCATGGCCTGTTGGTGGGTGAGGGCAACGTGGGCCGCCACCTAGAGCTGCTCGGTTACAAGCCTGGCCAGATATCATCATGCGCCACTGACATTCATTCACCCCCGCCCCTGCTTTTTGTCTGGCTCCAGGTTGTGATGCAGTTCCTGCTCGGCAGGCTGGTGGGTGAGGGCAACGTGGGCCGCCACCTGGAACTGCTGGGTTGCAAGCTGGCTTGACATTATCATGCGCCGCTGCCGTTCATTTCCTCCTGCCCCTGCTGTCTGCCTGGCTCCAGGTTGTGATGCAGTTCCTGCACGGCAGGCTGGTTGGTGAGGGCAACGTGGGCTGCCACCTGCAGCTGCTGGGTTACAAGCTGACCAGATACCATCATGCGCCACTGCCACTCACTTACCCCAGCCCCTGCTGTTTGTCTGGCTCCAGATTGTGATGCAGTTCCTGCATGGCAGGCTGGTGGGTGAGGGCAACGTGGGCCGCCACCTGGAGCTGCTGGGTTACAAGCTGGCCTACAGCCAGAGCCCGCTCATGGAGTTCCCCTTTGCCATCAGCAACCTGGCAGTGGACCTGCGTGATGGCCTGAGGCTCATAAAGGTGGCGGAGGTGCTCACAGGTGCGATCAGGCACTTTGCGCAGCCCGCATGCTCTTGAGCACGGCGTTCTACGCCTCCATGTGGAAAGCCGTGCCCCAGGCTGTTGAGACATTTGTTGGCTCTTGCAATGCAATATGCTTGCTGCAGTTGTTGGCTCTTGCAATGCAAAATGCTGTGCTGATGTGGAGGGTGTCCCCGGCATGATTGGCAGTGTTTGGTCCATTGTCGCGGGAGCGTTTGGTGGTGCTGCTGGTGATCAATAGCACTTGCTCTTCAGCTGCATGCTGGTTGTGCCTGGGATGCATATATACTCCTTTGTATATGCTCCTTTGGTTGCTACACCAGCGCGTGGCACACGGCTCACTCTGCTGTATTGTGTGTCGTCATGTTACCTTGGCTACAGGTGCCGATGACCTGCTTGCGCAGTCTCGCTTCCCATCAGAGCGCCGGCCCATGCAGCTGCACAACACCAGCATCGCACTGTCAGCACTCGCAGCAGCAGGCGTGCCGCTGCACGCATTGCCAACCAGCAGCGGCTTAGTCAACCTAAAGCCTGAAGACATAGTAGACGGCGATAGGGAGCGTACGCTGGCACTCCTCTGGGCAGCATCGCGTACGCTGCAGCTGGGGTCGCTGCTGCGCGTTACCACACTGCGGGCAGAGGTTCAGCGCGTGTTGGCGCGCGTGCGGCAGAGCGGCAGCAGGCCGTTGGTGCTTGCGGACGCAGCAGGGGCACGGCGCAGCGGTCGCGGTGGAGTGCTTCTGCAGGCCCCGCTGGGTGTATACATGAATGATGAGCTGCTGGCGACGCTTATGGATTGGGTGCAGGCGGTGTGCAGGGGCTATGACGTCAGCGTGGCCAACTTCACAAACTGCTTTGGAGATGGCGTCGTGCTGTGCCTGCTGGTGAGTCTTGGTGCAAGATGTGTTGAGAGCGAGTGTAGCAGTGCTGTATTGATGCCGTTGACATGCTACCTCGCCTTGCACAGCAGTAACAAATGGTCAGCTATGCAATACTTCAGGCCTCAGAGGAACAGCATGTGCTGGGGGTTGCTGACCAGTTTCAATAAACGCTGCCCCCATTCATGCGCTTTGCTGTAGGTGCACTACTACCTGCCCAATGCCATTGACATGGGGCAGATCTACATCACCAAGCAGCGCAAGGAGCCAGCAGCTGGGCCAGGCCACAGGTAGGAGTTGCAGAACATGCGAAGTTTGGACTGCGCGATGCGCAGTCGTCTGGGCTTGTGACATGCACACAAGAGATTGAGGCACAGCAAACTAGCAGGAGTTGGTGCAGCAGAAGCCAGTCATGCCGCATCCAGCTGTGGTAGGTTCTCTGCATTGGTCACACAGCCAGATCACGGCTCCATGCCTTCCAGGTTGTTACTCTGACTCCTGCTATCCACCGCTGCTCTGTGTTATGATCCCTGCAGGGTCACCAATGATCTGGGTCCTGACTCAGATGACCAGTCACTGCTTGACGGTGCTGCATCCATCGCCACTGCCAGCCAGCTCGGCTTTGCGCAGCTGCAGTTTGCAGCAGCACCGGGGCCTCCCCCCTCAGTGGCTGGCAGCGCGATGCTGCACAATGGCAGGGACACGTGGAACAGCAGGGGCGGCGGTGCCAGCTGGTATGCTGAGTTTGATGCGAGCAGCTTCAGCGCTGTTGAGGATCCGGCAGTGGAGGACAGCAGGGGCATTGCAGGTGCGCGGCAGGTGCTGCTGTATCGCTGTTGGCTGGCCAGGCTGCTTGTAGTGGTTTCAAAAAGCTGCATGTGGCGCTCGCCTCAGGTGTTGGGTTTGATGACTATGCGTGAATGAATCCAGATGGTAAAAACAGGACCGGCAATCGTGCCATGTGCCGGAAAGGCACCGCTGCTGCTGTTGTGGTATAACTGCAGGCAACTTCCGGGTGGTGCACCGCGCAGCCTGCGTGAATGCACCAGATGGTCAAACCACGACTGGCAATCCTGCTATGTGCCTGAAATGCACCACTGCTGTTGCTGTGATGTGATGTGGTTGCACCAGATGCTAAAAGATTGACTGGTATATTGCCAATGTGCCTGATATGCACCACTGCTGTTGATGTGATGTGATGTGGTTGCAGGCAACTTCAGGGTGGTGCACCGTGCAGCCTGCATTAATGCACCACAACATGATTGGTTGATCGCCATGTGCCTAACACTCACCGCTGGTGTTGCTGTGATGTAACTGCAGGCAACTTCAGGGTGGTGCACCGCGTGAATGCACCAGTGGTGAAAAGATAACTGGCAATCCTGCTATGTGCCTAATACGCACCGCTGCTGTTGCTGTAATGTGATGTGACTGCAGGCAACTTCAGGGTGGTGCACCGCGCAGCCAAGGCGCTGGGCGGCGTCCCTGAGATGCTGTCGTCAAAGGACTTTGCAGAGCATGGGCCTGACGAGCGCGCAGTAATCCTGTACGTGGCGTTCCTGTGCAGTCGGCTGCTGGAGTGCAGCAAGGACGACAGGGCAGCACACATCATCCAGCGGGCGTGGCGGCAGTCGCGCGCCAACACAGCAGGTGCGTCGAAGTTGCTGGCGCAGAGCCGTAGATAAGAACAGCTGTGCTAGAGCTGCAGTCAATGTGTAGTGATCGTGCACGCGCGTTTCCGCAGCAGAGTTTGAGGCGTGTGCTCGCAGCTTCATGCGCTGATATGCTGCAGGCCTCAGCATCTGTCACCTGTCCTGAGAACGTTTTTATGCACATATGTCCCAGGCTGTCACGTCAGGTGTATTGCTGTGCCCTGAAACACATGTCTGCCTCTTTGTTTGCAGGCATGGGCCGAGCCAGCCTGGCCAAGTGGGTGGCAGCTGCGTCAGTCATCCAGCGCTGCGTGCGCGGCTGGCTGTTCAGGCGGCGCATGCAGCAGTGGTTTGTTGGGCGCCAAGAGGCAGCTGTGGTGCTGCAGGCCTGCTGGCGTGGCAGGCAGGCACGCGCGCAGTTGGAGCAGATGGCATGCAGCTGCATCGTTATCCAGGTGAGGCCGCGTTCATCTTGAGGCACTGAAGTGTTGATAGTTAGCTGTGCTGTTGCAGTTATTCGAGTCCTGTACGCTGTTGTTTTGAAAACAATGATGTATCTTGCAAGTTGCCTAGCGACTGCCTGGCCTGACCGTCATGTCGCTGCTGATGCTGATGCTAGTATATAGTATCTGGCACATCGCCCAGGGACTGGCTGGCCTAACTGTCATGTCGCTGCTGCTGCTGCTGCGTGTGTGCTCCTCTGCACAGCGCGCTTGGAGGTCACTGCTGGTGCAGCGCGAGGCCAAACGCCACCAGGCTGCTGCGCTGATTCAGCGCTGCTGGCGAGCACGCCGCGTGGCTCAGGCTGATGAGTGGATGCGGCAGTTCCTGGTCAACTGTCTGGAGGCATGCCGCGCACTCAAGCAGGCCAGGTGAGTGCGGCGACAACAGCTTTGGTGGGGGACTGATGTTGATGCGGCGGTTGAGCAGCTACCGGTGCTCATTGGACTGTCAGCGTGACAGCAGCTCCCTAGGCAGCACAAGAAGCTGTACAAATGCCATAAGACGACCGTGCATCAGCAGGCACATGTATACCATATTGCCTGCGCTTAAAGAAGGTTTGTCAGACTGCACCAGCACACCCAGCTTGCTATGCCAAACGCTCTCCTCTGTGTCCCTGCAGGCAGCAGAAGCAGCTGGCAGTGCTCAAGCTGCAGGCCACATGGCGCATGGTGCAGGCCAGGAGGCAGCTGGCAGCAGCAAGGGCAGCTGCTGTTGCACTGCAGGCTGCCTGGAGGGGCCGCCAGCAGCGCATAAGGTAAAACACGCTTACAGTTGCACAGGGCAGCAGATGGGCTTTGCTCATGACTGGATATGCAGATTAGTGCTGCACAACCACTTTGCGTGACTGCTTACTATTGAGAATTTTCAATGCTGCTTGGGCATGGCGCTGCTCCACCTCCTGCATGCACCAACAAGGGCAATTTCACTGCGATGTTTGTCCTGCACAGGTACCAGCAGCAGCGCAGTGCGGCAGTCATCCTGCAAGCAGCCTGGAGGGCGCGACAGCCACGCGTTCAGTACAGCCGCCTGCATGCAGCAGCGCAGGCTGTTCAGGCAGCATACCAGGGCTACCGCGTGCGGCAGGCCATCAAGCAGAGCCACGCGTTTGCGGTGTTCCTGCAGTCATGCTGCCGCTGCAGGCGCCAGCGGGCGGCGTTCCTGGCGCAGAAGCGCGCAGCTGTCACGCTGCAGGCTGCTGTGCGGGCACGGCAGCAGCGCAACAGGTGAGCCCTGGGATAACCTGCCTAGCAGTGTAGGCTGTTACAACTGTGATGCATAGCGTCGAATCCAAGCAGGTCACTGAAATGTGTAGCTACAAACTAAGTGTACGTACGGCACAACACCTGTTGACAGTTGTAGTGCCGTGTCAAATGCTGCACATGCAGGATGCAGCAGCTGCGCGAGGCTGCTGTCGTGCTGCAGTCTGCACGTCGTGGGCAGCTTGTTCGCAGCAGCATGGCACAGCAGCAGCAGGCAGCAGTCACCATACAGTCCTGCTGGCGTGCAAGCAGGGCCAGGTCAGCGTACCAGCAGCAGCAGGCTGCAGCCGTTCGTGTGCAGTCTGCTTGGCGCTGCTATGCTGCGCGTGCTGCATACCTGCAGCAGCGGGCTGCTGCAGTTGTGCTGCAGAGTGCCTGGAGAGGTGCGCAAGTCAGGGCAAGCATGCGCCAGCAAACAGCTGCAGCTACAGTTATCGCGGCAGCATGGCGGCGGCATGTTGCAGCTCGCAAGTATGCGCAGCAGCTGCATGCTGTGGTGCTGCTGCAGGCAGCTGTTAGGCGGCACCAGGCGCACCAGGCGTATCAACGCATGCGTGCAGCAGCTGTGGTGCTGCAAAGCAGCTGGCGAGGCAGGGCTGTGCGGCAGCAGGTGCAGCAGTGGCAGCAGGCGGCGCTGATGATTCAGAGCTGCTGGCGTTCGCATGTGCAGCAGCAGGTACGCGCAGAGGCTGTGGCCGCAGCTGTAACACTGCAGGCAGCAGTGCGTGGCTGCCAAGCTCGCAGCCAGTACATGCAGCAGCAGGCAGCAGCGATCCTGCTGCAGAGCAGCTGGCGTGCAGTGCAGGCACGGCAGCAGCTGCAGCAGCACAAGGCAGCAGCAGTCATCCAGTCGCATTGGCGCCGGCACCAGGCTCAGTGCGTGTTGCGAAGGGTGGTTGCTGCTGCTGTCAGCATCCAGAGCTGCTGGCGCATGCATGTGCAGCAGCAAGCACGTCTCAAGGCGATTGCTGCAGCAGTGCGCATTCAAGCAGCTGTGCGAATGCACCAAGCTCGCAGCCAGTACCTGCAGCAGCAAGCAGCTGCTGTGCTGCTGCAAAACAGCTGGCGTGCTGTGATGGCGTGGCGACAGCTGCAGCAGCACAAGGCAGCAGCAGTTATCCAGTCTCACTGGCGGCGCTACCAGGCCCAGTGTATGTGGCGGCAGGCTGTGCATGCAGCTGTGGCTATCCAGAGCTGCTGGCGTATGCATGTGCAGCAGCAAGCACGTCTCAAGGCGATTGCTGCAGCAGTGCGCATTCAGGCGGCTGTTCGGATGCACCAAGCCAGCTGCAGCTATCACAGCATGCGCTCAGCAGCAGTGCTGCTGCAAAGCAGCTGGCGTGGCCGTCAAGAGAGGCTAGCGCTGCAGCAGCAGCGCAAGGCTGCCACTTCTATCCAGTCAGCTTGGCGGCAGTACAGGGCTGTGTGCAAATACCAGCAAGCTGTACATGCAGTGGTGACGATTCAGACGCAGTTCAGGCGTTGCGCTGCAGTCAAGCGGTACAGGCAGCAGCAAACAGCAGCAGTGGTGCTGCAAGCAGCAGAACGCGGCAGGGCAGCGCGGCTGGCTTTGCAGCAGCAGCAACATGCAGCGGTCAGCTTGCAATGCAGTTGGAGGGCGCGTGCTGCTCGTGCGCTGCTGCTGCAGCACAAGGCTGCTGCTGTCATCCAAGCTCATGTCAGGGGCTGGCTGGTGCGGTCAGACCTTGCTAGGCAGGCAGCTGCAGCTACAGCAATCAGGGCTGGTTGGCTGAGCTATCGCCAGGCGCAGCAGTACCAGTCACAGCGCGCAGCAGCAATCACCATCCAGGCATGCGTTCGTGGCTGGCGTGTGCGGAAGCAGCTGGCTGAGCAGCAGGCAGCAGCAGTAGTGATACAGGCCAACTGGCGCGGCTTCTGCTGCAGGCAGCAGTATGCTCGTCAGCAGGCAGCAGCTGTGAAGATACAGGCAGCCTTCAGGTGCTGCGTGCAGCAGGAGCAGTACCTGCGCACGCGTACAGCAGCTGTAACCATCCAGGCAGCAGTGCGCATGCACCAGGCACAGCAGCAGCTGCACCAGGCGCGTGCAGCTGCAACAGCGATTCAAGCCGTCTGGAGGGGCTATGCAGTGCGTCAGGCGCTTGCAAAGCAGGTGGCTGCTGCAACAGCAATCCAAACGGGCTGGCGGTGCTACGCACAGCGCCAACGTTTCGTGGCAGTTGTGCGGCACGTTACATTGCTGCAAGCTTGCTGGCGAGGCAGGCAGGCAGCTGGGCAGTACCAGCAGCTGCGCAGCGCAGCTGTGGTGCTGCAGGCAGCTGCTAGAGGACGCCAGGCACGTGCCGCACTGCAGCTGAAGCAGGTGACGGCAGCAGCTGTGACGCTGCAGAGCGCGTGGCGCGGCAGGGCTGTGCGGCTGATGTGCCAGCGGCGCGCTGCTGCTGCGTTGGTGATCCAGCGCTATGCACGGGGCATGAAGGCAAGGAAGCAGGCCATGGTGAGTTGAGCAGGGTATGCGGTATTGATTTAGGCTGGCTGGAACAAGTGGAGGTTGTCTGTGCTGAGTCAGGGCAGATCAAGCCAAGGTGGCAGCGCAGGTGCATTCAGCATGCCCCAAATAACACGTTGTTGCCAGTTTCGCAAATACAAAGCCCGCTGTTGCTGGTTTACTTACTTGCATTACGCGATCTGGCGCAAGTGGCTCATCTGCTGCCTGCGTGTGCATGGCTGTTTGCCCGCAGATGCGCCGAGAGTACATCAGGACAGCCAACGAGCTGCAGCGCATGCTGCTTATGCTGCACACGCGTTCGCGTGCAGCCACCACCATCCAGTCAGCGTGGCGTGGCTGGAGGCAGCGGCAGGTCTTCTTGCCTGTTTGGAGGCAGCACCTGGAGCACAAGTCAGCGCTGGTGCTGCAGCGGGTGAGCCATGCTGCTGCTGCAGTCGCACACCGCAGAAGGCTTCTCTCAGCAGCTGCAAGCTTAAATTATCTTGGATCATGAAGCCTAGCAGTGTCATGATGGCAGGCAGCATGTGCTTCTATTGCGAGGAAAGGTGCTTGCACACCGATCTGCTCAGGCATATTACTTATACTTGCACGCCTGCATGCTGCCCCTACAGGCCTGGAGGTGTGCGCAGGCGCGTGCGCTGCTGCCCAAGCTGCGAGCAGAGCTGCCGCGCCTGCGTGCGCAGCGTGCATGGCACAAGGCAGTGGGGCTGGTGCAGGCAGCGCAGCGGCGGCAGCGGCTGGAGGCGGTGCGGCGCGAGCTGGCGATTGTGGCGCTGCAGAGCGCAGTGCAGGGCTGGCTGGTGCGACGCGAGGTGGCCAAGCAGCTGGCTGGCATCAGGCGCTTCCAGGTGAGTTACTTGTGATGGTGTCTGTGAGGATAGTCCATGATGGTGCATCAAGCACAAAGGATGTTAGCAGGGCGCACGGTATATGCTTGTGGGTGGCAAGCTAGCCCACAATCTGGGACAATGCACTTTTTTTTACTTTGGTGCATACGCGCGCGATAACGAAATCTGTACCTGCACACGCACATGCACATGCACTTGCAGGCTCTGTGGCGTGGCTACAAGGTCAGGAAGACCTGCGGCAGGGCCAGCAGGGACGCGATGCGCCGCATTGCTGCAGCCAGCGCTGCAGTGCAGCCGCAGCGCCGCATTGGCGTGCGCACGCGCGAGGCACTCAATGTGCTGCTGGCGAGCAAGCAGTGCTCACAGGTGGGTCTGGCAGATATGTGCGGATGGGAGCTGCTGTGTGTGACGCTACTACCTGCCTATCTCCATGACGCAGCAGCCCCCTTCTGGATCATTATTATCATCATCAACATCATCATCGTCATCATCATCAATATCATCATCATATCACCCACTCCAGCTCACTACTAGGCAACCGCCTCTGCAGGATGATTATGGTATCAAGTGCCAATGCATGGCAGTGAGTGGTGTTTTAATGGTGCGCAAGCATGCCAGCAATGCACGCGCCACCAACCCAACATGTGCTGTTGTGACGCACTGCCACACTTTGCGTGTACAGGTCATCACTGCTGTGGCAGCGATCGAGTTCAGCACACGCTACAGCAAGGCCTGCTGCCAGCTCATGGTGGAGAACGGAGGCGTGACTGCTCTGCTGGAGTTCATGCGCAGCTGCAACCGCAGCAAGCCACACATGGAGATGCTTGGGCATGCATTGGCCTGCCTGGCAAACATCTGCAGGTGCGCTTCTGTGTTTAATTACTTGTATGATGTTCAGTAGCAGGTTGTGTGTCAAAGGTTGCCTGTTTACCACCTAGTGGTCCTGATACAGATGTGGGCAACACTGGTTGGATGCCATACCATACAATCCAAGCCGGGTACTCTACTGCTCCCACGCCTCTCAAGTACAACCCCTCAACAGCACTCTGCTGCTGTGTGTGTTTCTGTGTACGTGTGCAGGTGGCCTGACCTGCTGCCTGGTGTGCTGCATGCCCCAGACTGCATCATCGTGCTGAGCGAGCGTCTGCAGATGTTCAGGGACACAGAGGTGCGCGCTACATGACCGGCAGCCTGCTAGCATGTGCAATCCTTGTAGCTTGTGCGATCACTGACAGCCTGCTTGTCCCAGCACTGCGCCCCTCCTGCACGGCATGGTGTGCAGCATTGCTTTTTTGCCTCGTAACCTGTGTCAGTTTCTGTTGCAAGCTTGGTGCCTAGTGCTACTTATGCTTCTGTCAAACACCTGCGCCCCTGTTGTTGGCAAGACCGTGCCAACCAACCACGCACATCCGCCGTTCCAACTCATCACATATATTTTTGATACGCTGCAGGACATCTTCATGGCCACTGTGGGGATCCTGTCAGCGCTGGTGCGCAGCGACGCTGGCGCGCTGCAGGTGGCGCGCAGTGCGCCCTCCGCCATCAAGCTGTGGGAGGGCATCTGCCAGCTGCTCAACCGCAAGATGGACATGGAGCGGCGCTACATCGAGCGCCTGGAGGGTGAGTCGGCGTGCGCCGGCTTCATCGTTGTTATTTATGGTGGTGTTGTGTGCTGGAGATTGTGCAGATGCAGCCAGTGGGCATGCGCTGCCTGCAGTGTTGTTGTTGGTGGTGGTGGTGGCGGTGTTATGTGCTGGAGATCCGGAGATGCAGCCAATGGGCATGCGCTGCCACCAGTGCTGTTGTTGGTGGTGTGGTGGTGGTGTTATGTGCTGGAGATAGGTTGCAGAAGCAGCCGCGGCTTGTGGCGGGTTAGGCATTGGGGCATGCTGTTGGTGGCAGCGGCACTTGCAGGTGAAAAGACGTGTGCCTGCTGTACTTCTCCTGTGCTTACTTCACCTCCTGGCTCATGTGTCGTTTGCGCTGCTGCACTTGTGTCGTTTGCGCTGCTGCACTTACATCTCACCACTGCAGGCCAGAAGGGCAGCGACGTTACAGCGCGCGAGGCGACACGCAAGATGGTGTCAGCAGCAACGCAGCTGGACGCACTCGAGAAGGTGGCAGCACGTGTGGACTCTATTGCAGCAGCAAACGGCGTGGAGGTGCAGCACATGCAGCGTCCTCACCAGCTGCCTGCAGCTGGTGCTGCAGCAGGCAAAGCTGGAGCAGCAGATGCAGCAGAGCATCAGGAGCAGGAGGGCCTTGTGCCGCGCTCTGCGTCTGCTGTGGTGCAGCCGAATCTCTGGCAGCCGAAGAACACGATTGTGCGCGGTGCGTTCAAGGAGAGCGTTGCGACACGCACTGGCATGCTGGCAGCAGCGGCAGCAGCAGCAGGCGTGCCACTGGGCCAGTCTATGGCTGGTGTGAATGCGGCTGCAGCAGGGATGAGTGCTGGTGGGGGCGTGAGCATGGCTGGAGCTGCAGCAGCTGCAGTACCTGGGATGGTGGGCAAGGCCGATATGTTTGGCAGTGGGGCTGCTGCTGCAGCAGCAGCAGGTGTTGGCGGTGGAGATGCTGCAGCTAGGCGGCTGGTTGGGCCGGATGTGCTGTTAGCGGCAATGCAGCAACAGCAGCAGATGCTGACGCAGTCAGCAGATCAGGAGTGCCGTATTGATCAGTCACACAAGCAGCACAGGGGCAGGTAGTGACTGGGTTTGAACTAACCGTGATATTAGGACTGCAGTAAGCAGTACTACTTCGTGTGCACAGCAGCACCGCGATCCTTAGCTGTTCTGGCATCACAAGCATGTTTAGCCGATAACTGGGGAAGCTCGAGCCGTGATCTACCCTTGATTCACATCACGACCAGTTGATGAGATTGTGACAGTAACAATCTGGGCGATGTCCTGGACGTTTGACATCTGTATGGTCCCGTGGCAGAGGGTCGCCCTTCAAGACTCATGCACAGTTGGATGAGTGGCTGTGTAACGGGGCGCTGGAGCCTTTGCAACCGAGCAACTGCACATGCATGCACAGAAGTCACGGTGGCCCATCCATTGTAGCAACCCTGTCAATGACTGAGCGGGGGGGCGCGGGGCCGATGGCGTTGATGCTATGGCTTGATCTGGTAATTTGATGATGATGAATGACTGAGCGCGCGGCCCGAGTACGACTGAATGAGTTACCTGGGCCAGCGCTTGCAAGCACTCCATGCGATTGCAGCCATGACCAATTGCAACCATGAGCGGCCTGCTAGCCGGGCTAGGCCGCAAAGGTATTCATTCTACACTGTATGATGGTTCAAAGGTTTGCTGCAGGCCCATCATGGGCAGTGTTGCCAGACATCTGTCAACAGAGTCTGTCTGCCATCTAGATGAGATCGAGAGATCTCTAGAGAGACAGGCACAACATGTGCCTTCGCTCTCTGCGATGCCCATTCCTGCGGCAAGGGCCTTGCTAACGGCATGCACCTGACATGCTGTGCCCAGAGTAATCATGATGATGCCAGTGTAAACCGTGGATGTTGGGTTGCAGGTGGCTGGCTGGTCATCAAGAACATGCTACGAATCAAGCCTTAGCATCAATGCCGATCGACGCCGTGCCCCATAGATTATCTACCAGTGGTAGCAAGCTACTAGGAAGCTGGCTGGTGTACACTAGAAAAGACAAGCCCAATCATCGTCCTCATCATCATCATCATCATCAGCAGCAGCAGCAGCAGCATAATCTTTACTCTAGACAAGGCACCGTCTCTGGGCGGCCCAGTCCAGTTCATGCTATGGCTTGAATGGGTATTTTGATTATGATGAAGCCCAACCCAGTTGATGGCATAACTCACAGCCTGTGCCTACTAGTTCTGGTAGTTGGTGTTGCAAAAACCCTCTCAACGCCTCCAAATTATGACAACCTGGGCATGCGTGAACCATCAACGCAATCATCAACGAGTATCCTCTTTCACAAGAAACCCCTGTACTATGATGTGGAATCATTTGATACAAATCAATGAAAGACAGTGGCAGCACATCTCACAATGAACTCAACAGCAAAGTAACGCGATGTCCTGGATGCCTCAAATTCTACATGACCAATGCCCTCACATCAGCTCCTGGCTCTGCACAGCCACGATCAACAAATTCAGCATTGCAATCAGCGGCGCACTACAGTGGGTCTGACCAACGGGATGAGCCAGCCTTGCATGCATGCGCAGCCCTGCATGCAGTGGTACTCTGCATGCTTTTGTGCTAGAGCGCTGCTGCTTTTCCCTTGAGTTTTCATGGCAACGTGCAGCCTGCAAGGATTGTTGGCTAACACCTTCAATCCCCAACTACCTGCTTGCCACTCAACTAACAAGCTGGCAATACCCGCCAGTAACCTATGTATGTAACCTAATGTACACTGACTGCCAAGTACAAAGGCAGCTGCCGCCGCCACAGCAGCAGCAGCAATCTCTCAATCAATCCTGGTAGTTTGTACCAGATGGAACACACAGCAGGAAGCCTCCCATGTCTCTCAAGCTGGCTGGCGCATTGTGGCTGCGTGCCCTGACAAACCCAGGCCGCTGCTGCTGCTGAGACAGCGGTGGCAGCACACACGCTGTCAGTTGGCCGCCTGCCACGCATGCTGTGTCCAAGCCTGTGCAGAAGTCGTAGCCCTGCAAGCGGCGCACGGAGTCGTGGCCAAACAGCACGTGCTCAGGCCCTGCAGGAGCGAGCAACAGCAGCAGCAGCAGCAGGGGATGGGCAGGTATGAAGCGTCAGCGCCCGTTGCTGGCAGTACATACGGTGTGCTCGCTCAGTGCAGAATGCACATGATCACGATGTGCATAGTGCACATGAAATGATGTGCATAGTGCACATGAATTTATGTGCACGGCTGCTGCAGCTACAGCCACCTATCCACCCTCCAACGTTACGCACTGTGCTGCAACGTGTACGCAAAGCATAGCATAATAACATGCCAGCACACCCGCTGCAGAAGAAGTGCAGTGGTGCTTGACACCAGCAAGCAAGGCTCACCCTGCCAGTAGCCAGCCCAAGGCTCGCTTGTCTCCGTGGCCCTCTCAAGCGCAACCAAACTGCAGCAGCAACAGGCGCATCAGCCATGAACAGTACTTAGTATATCGCAACCCAGCAGTTCACCTGCTTTGCACCACCAGGCAATGCAAGACCTCTAGCAAACTTACGGACGCCTTTTACAGCGCACCGCTGCCAGCACAGCACAAAGAGTGTCGAGCATACACAAGCCCACAACACAGCTGCAGCTCGCAGCTTGCTGAGCAGGCGGTGACAAGCTACAAGTTACAAGTTTCTGCTCTTTTTAGCAGTGAATCTTACGGAAAACAGCAGGCAGGGCCAGATTGAGCAGGCACTGACAGGACTGGGCAGCTCACCTGCCATCGGGTGCCTCTGCAATGTCCCTCATGGTGGTCAGAGTCGCCAGCTGCTGCTGCTCCAGTGCAACCCCTGGCAGCACTCCAGCATGAACCACCACCAAGTTGTACCTGCAGCCAGCACACGCGGTTGGCTGTCCCTCAGTGGCTGTGTCACTGCTCTGGTACTTCTGGCACTTGTTGACGGGCGACGTCACTGAAGAGAACATGACTGCAAGGCCTGGAAGAGAGCACAGTCCAACTTCTCTGGAAGCTTTAACAAGCAGCATATGCCAGCTATCGGAACAGGTACCAAATCAACCAACTGCACATCCGGCCAGTGTGCTATTAACTGCTCACCCCTCAACTCTGATGCTGAACGGCAGTGCGTTCAAGTAGTCAACATCCTCTGGCAGCAGCTGTCGCACCCAGCGTGTCTTCTTTTTCAAGCTCTCCAGTGGCACCCCAGCCTGCAGCTGGTACCAAGCTGCCAGTGCCACATCATCATTGTTGCCACGTACTGCCCACACCTGCCTGCTCTCGCTCAGCGCACGCAGCGCTGCAACCACCTGAACGTAGCAGCAGCACAGCATGCACGGCAGTACGGTGAGGCTCCTGGTGAGGGATTCTACTGCTTGTACTTGCTGCTGCAGCTGCTGCCATGACAGCACGTGTACAGGTGGTAGCCGTGGCGGTATGGATGCGTCTCCTGGCAGTGCTGCTGGTGTTATTGCCGCTGCTGCAGGCATGTGCTGCTGTTCTCGTACGTTGCTGCTCCAACTGCTGTGATGGCTGCTCTTGCTGGTCCTTTCTGACGCAGTTTCCTGCGATGCTGGCGTATGCTGTCACAGTGCAGCTGGTCACCTCTTGACTGCGTGGCCCCTTGTTGACTAGATCTCCAGTCAGCAGCAAGTTGTCATAACCATACTTGAAGTCCAAAGTGTCCAGCAGCTGAAACAGCTCATTGAGGCAGCCATGCACATCGCCCACTACGATCAAACGACCTGGGCCCAGGTCTGACTTGCTGACGAACTTGTGCAAGACTGCTGGCAGCGGATTGCCTGCAGCACCAGGGCAGCAAATGGTTGACCGCAATGTCTGATGTTGTGTTTGTGAAGGTCAAAATGTTCTGAAAGCAGCACATGCAGTGCAACTGCATGAGGTGGAGGGCATGATCAGCATTGCTGGTGCCAGTAACCACTGCTGCTGGCCAGTCTTCGATGTGCAGAGCATCTCAGCCTGAGCTAGCAGATATGGCCTATTGACTTGTTTCACTACGAGGTAGTGATAATTTGTGCAAAGTGGGTTCGCACCCTGTCTGTTTGATGCTGTTGTTCGCGGCAGCCAGTGTAGAGTTGGCGCTCACCTTCTGGCGATAACCCCGCATCGCAGTCCAGTTTTGCATACGCAAAGTGGTCAGGATTTGGATCGTATGATTTACCAAAGCATGCCTTGAAAGGGGCCAGCAAGCAGCTGAGAAGGCCCATGTCGATCAGAAACGCAAGAAATGTTGAGCGGTGAAGCAACAATCAGAGCTACCGCTGTGAACTAGATTCCTGAAGTAAGGCACAAGAAGCTCCGGTGATATGATGGCTGGCACTCAGCGCGGCTGTTGGACATAATCCACGGAACGTTGTCATGTTTGACCGAAAAACAGAAGGAACTCCCTGGAAGTTGATTTCCTGACGGGCCTGTGTCCTAATAATCACTCTAGTCCAGTTCTGAATAAAAATCAAGTGCGTTTACTACACGCACAGGGCGCAACTTGGTATAGACAGACGTTGCAGAGTAACCTTGTTTCAAAACATATGATGCGAGGAGCGAAACCGCTGTGACCATACATTATGCCTCAACCCAGACTTTCATATTCTGATGCTGATTCATCTGCCGCCTTCACACGCGTCAGCTGCAAGCATCGAGGCCACAAGTGCTACTTGCCAGGCCCTGTACAGTACAGGCACCTGTACAGACAGCAAGAAAACCTGCTGCAGTGCCTGCACTGCTGCCTGCCTGGCAATGGTTTCCGCAGCTTCTGAGTTACTTTTAACGCCAGAGGTGTTTAAAATGCATGATCTAGACGAAGCATGATCACACCCTGTCAATACACTTGTTATAGGTAGTGTGCACCCATCCCTGCCACATCTGAATAGCACTGCTGTCGGCACGGCTGTTGTTTGTTGTCTTGTTTCCTTCAAGCAAATTTGCATTACTGAGTTCGATCTGAGCTCGTGCTCTGTTGCGGGCCTCACCAAGCCCTTTTCCTCTGCCTGCCACGCATTACTGCGCTGGCGCTTGCAACAGTTTGACTTGTTGACATGAGACTCTCTTCAAGTCATACCCAAACTGTTCGCTGCCGGCATGCGAATATCGCGGGCAGCAGCAGCAGCGTGCTGCTGCCACAGCGCTCCTTCGCCCTAGTTGTCCGCGCAGCAAGCGAGCCAACTTCATCGCAAGATGAAGATTCACAGCAGGCACAGCAAGATGCAGCCCAAGCCATGCAGGACAGGGCGTTTCCAAAGACAGGCCTGTTCTCCATTGCTGACCCCAACGCAGAGGTGTGCGCCGTTGCTGCAGGAGCATAGCCAACACCTGTTTAGAGTGTATAACATGTGTTTGGGCTGTTATGACAGTAACTGGACTGGACAGAAAGCTTCAGACATAGTGTGTAATGGGGCACGGTTGCTGCTGCTGCTGCGCCACCTGCTTGATGCCTTATGGTCCCTAGTGGCGTGCACGTCATGTGGCTGCCACTCCTTCATGTCAAGTAACACGCATGTTATGTGGTCAACGCTGCAGGTGTACAGCAAGGCTGGTGAGCGCTTTGACCCCCAGAAGAAGGGCGGCCGCTTCAAGCCGGAGTTCATCTGGCAGACCAACTGGCAGGAGCAGCTCAAGCGCCAGGAGGACCTTGAAAGGCAGCAGGCCGAGTACAGGAAGCGGCAGCAGCAGGGGGGCGTCAAAGGCGGCACGGGACCAGGTAGGGCTAGGCTGGTGTGTGTGAGTGGGCAGCACTGCTGCTGGGCAGTAAGTTGAGCAAACACAGCAGCAAACAGGCGCGCAGAAACATGAGCAGGCAGCTGCGTAGGCAGCCAGGCAGGTTGAATACAGGAAGCGGCAGCAGTAGGGAGGTGTCAAAGGAGGCATGGGACCAGGTAGGGGTAGGGTGGTGGGGGCGGGTGGGTATCACTGCTGCTGGGCAGTGAGAGTTGAGCAAAAGCACAGCAGTGCGCAGGCATGCAATAACACGAGCAGGCAGCTGGGTAGGCAGCCAAGCAGGTTCAATACAGGGAGCCACAGCAGCAGGGAGGTGTCAAAGGGGGCACAGGACCAGGTACGGCTGGTGTGAAAGCAGCAGCACTCTGGCAGGAAAGCAAGCAGAGACACCGGCCCCTGCTGGTGTGTGGATGGCCAGCACTGCTGGTGGGCAGTTGGTAGAGCAAACACAGCAGCCAGAGGGTGCTTGCCTTGTTGTACGCGAAAGGTTATGCATGGTGCAGTATCGTGTGAGACGGCTTAGGTCCGCGTTTAGTATTGGCTGCCATTGAGGTATGCTTAACTCGCAGCATCCCCGTCTAAAAGTGCTGTTTTGCGCGCTGCTGTAGGTGTGGTGAGCTTCAGCCGTCTGGGGGCTCTTGATGACATGAACGTAGACCTTACAGAGCAGCTACTGAAGGCCAAGCAGAAGCAGCAGCAGCAGCAGGCCGCGGCAGCAGCAGCTGCTGCAAGCGCACCAAGTAGCAGCAAGCAGCAGCCGAAGCAGCAGCCGGCGCAGCAGCAGCAGCCGAGACAGCGGAGTGCAGCAGCAGCGGCATCTCCGTCATACCAGTACAAGGACTTGCCGTCCAAGAATGAAGCACGGAGGTATGCATGTGGTTATGTGGATGCAGCAATAATTGACACTGCTGGTCATGTCACATGCATCGGGGGAGCCGCTTCGGCTGTAGCGTGCTTTCGTGTTGAGCTCGCTGTCTGCCCAGCAGCAGAGCAGCCACCAGAGCTTATGGCCTATGCAGCTCAGCCGACCCCCGCCAATGCTTGCACTGAACGAGGCAGCACAACTGCCCCCACTGCAGCATGTGTTAAGCTAGGCGCTTGGATGCTGCCGTGCTGACCTGCTGACTGATAAGTAGCGCGTGCTGCTGCTGCTGCTGCACGCGCTTTGCTCTGCAGGTTCAAGCGCTCGTCACGCATCGCAGGCGCCGGCACTGTCGCCAGCATCAGTGCTGTGGGCTCGATGAGTCCAGAGGAAGCAGCACAGCGGGCAGCAGTAGCAGCAGCAGAGAAGGCACGTTACGAGCAGTTGAAGGTCGAGTTCCAAGCGTGGTGCATTGGGCTGGGCCTGCTGGGCTCTGTAACATGTTATTTCCTGTACAGCAGGGACGTGGCGATCAGCTATGCACTGGGGGCGTTCAGTGGCCTTACGTACTTGCGGCTGCTGAGCAGGACAGTTGACTCAGGTGGGAGCAGTGGCGCTTTGAGCAGGTTGCTTGCTGCTGTTAGCGCTTCAGGTTGACGCTGACAGTAGCGTACTACACAGTATGCATAAACTGCAGTGAATCGTGTGTCTGTGTCGCCCACGTATATCATCGCTGTGGGTGTGCACGGGTCCACAATCGTCCCGGCACAGCACAGCTGCAGAGACCAGTCATGCTACCAATTCTACCAGTGATGGCTTCTTGTTGCGATGGCTGACCCAGCGTTTCTGTGCCTCTGCTGTCCCATCCCTCTCCTTTCTTGCGTCTCTGCCATGTGGCTGTTTGTCTGCAGTCGGAGGAGACGGCGCAAGTGCTGGTGTGGGTTCAGCTGTAGGTCAACCGCGCCTGCTAATCCCTGTGGTGCTTGCGCTGATCTACAACCGCTGGAATACGCTGTATGCTGGTGATGACGGTGTCACGCTGCAGCTGTATGCACTGCTGGTCGGCTTTTTCACGTACAAGTTGGCAGTATTAGGCAGGCAGGGGCTGGAGCTGCTGAGTGAACTGAGTGAGCCAGAAAAGCGAGCAGCAGCGCAGGCGGCCGCAGCAGAGGGCGGTGACGCTGACGGTGACAGTGCCATGTCACTGGATAGGATCTTTATCCGCAAGGTGATGTCGGAGTAATTTACTCCTGCTGCTGCGGCAGCTGCTGATGATTTGGGCTCCTTCAAGGAGACTCCATGGTGGAGGGAGCGCAGTAGCATAAGAGGCCTCTAAGAGGCTGTGGTGTTGTCTTGCTGCAAATCAGCATCGTGTTGTTGCCGGCCATGCCATTGTTGGTTTACATTGCTCCAGCTGTTTTGCAAAGCCATTGTGGCGCTGGACTGTGCATTGTGATGAGTACTTGCTACAGTAAACAATCATCATGTGAGCTGAGGTTAGCCACCCAACTGCAGCAAGCTGCTGGGGTGTTGCCCGGGCCCTACCACGGGGAGGTCGCTCACAACCAGGGCCAAAAAAATGATACACATGCAGGACTCCTGCATGAGATGCAGGAGCTTGCAGGACGACTTGCTGGTGCCATACACCCGCCCCATCAGTAAGCCCGTGGCCTGCCGGATTTTTCACCCCCCCCCCGCACCAGCAAGTCGATTCATGCTTTTCATTACGTCCGTCGTTCCGTTTTCAGCCGGGCTTCGGTGGTTGTTGCGTGGAAGCGGTGATGGTGCGCATCCCACAAGTATCCATTGGCCGCCTGGGGCCGCCCGGACAATCACCGCTGCAAACACGACAACCAAAGAAATCCGGCTGAAAATAGGCAACGGTAGCGCTTGGATGGGCAAACTCGGTGCGAGCATGCCTTTTATGTCCAGGTTGCATGCTTTCCCGGCTAGAAGAGGCCTGCTGCCTGTTGAGCCGCAGAAGCAGAGGGTATACCCTCTACGTAGCTACGTAGATGGTACATGTCACCGGATGCGGTTTTCAACCGCGGAAGCTTTGACCTGCACATGCGAGGCGCTGAAGTCCCAGAATCATATTTTTAGTCACTCAACTTGGCAAGTGTCACTCGCTGCAGTGAGCAGCTGAGTCACCGGCCCGGTGACCGAAAACATACTGTCGGTCAGTATGCCGGTCAGTAGGGTTTCTGGTATCCAGGTTAGACACTAACATGATTACTGAATCACGTCCGGCGCTTCATAAGAACTGTCGCTTAGCATGACATGTGCGCCGGCCATGGCCGACCTGGCCCGGCACGGGTCACCTGCAAGTCGGACCTCAGGTCGGACCTCACGCTGAGGTGGTGCAGCGTGGAGGACTAGCTATTCCTACAGGTGGAGCTCGTCCAGATTGGCGTGTTCCTCCCAAACAAGTGATGAACCCCCGCCCAGGCCAATGCTGTTGGTCGAGCCACAGCTCCAGCCTAAGGCCAAGGACCACTGGCATGCCATGCAGTGAAAACTTTGTAGCACTTTAGCAGGAAAAGACATGCAGTGCATTTTACGCCAATCAGGTCCTACTGGTAGGTGTGGGTAGCCTACCCAGTTGAGTTGACAGTTGGCAAATGTCATGCAGGCCCTCAGGCCCTGGGCTTACTGTGCTCAGCGTAGCCGATATCAACTGTCGCTTGACTCAAGCAGCACGGTTTGGATTCTGCCGACACTGTTAGTGACACACAGTGTCATGCGGGTTGAAGTCGCTGCAGCAGTGTGCAGCGCCTGGTCCCGGTACGGCTTGAGATGGACAGTGCTCAGACGACACACCCAAGAGGTCCTCCGCCCATAAACTCCCGCGGCCCGCCACCCATGCATCAGTATCATCCTACTCATGTTACCAGTTCAGCCATACGATGCTAGTTGCATCAACGGATTGGTCAACATGCAAACACCACAAGCACTCCTGCGCGGCGCTCGCAACGGCTGCCATGCCAGCATGCCAGCAATACAGCAGCACCAACGTGCTGTCATACAGACGTGTAGCTGGTGTTATAACATGGCTGTTGCGTGCTGTCCTCAACCTGCAATGCGGCGGTGCCAGCAGCTCCGAGCTAGGGCCTAAGTGCCAGGCCTTGCGCTCCCTGCTGCAGTACAAGCAGGCACGGCAGCCCCTGTACTTGACTGCTACCCCCTTGTTGCAGCAACACAGATGGTGCTGCACGCACCGGTGTGTCGTCTGGCAGTGCAGCTGTTGCCACTGCTGCAAACTGCTGCAACTGCTCCTCATCTCGGCAGCCTATCCTGATCTGGGACGCTCACCGTATCTGCTGCCGCATCTTTTTTTCTGCGGATGCTCAGCCACCAGGGCCGCTCCTAGGGACAGCTGTCAAAGGGTTTGATGCTGTGCAGGCATCTCAGCCATGACACATGTCTTGGTGCTGTTGGGTGCAGCTGTCACAGCTGCAACGGTTGCACCTGCATCATGACGGTCATCAGCTGCAGCCCACTGCAGTAGCAAATTTGCTACTACACCGGTTTAAACCGGTGCATGTGCGCAAGGCAGTGGCAAGAACCGGAACTCTACATTCCGTCCATGTATGTGCATCTGCTGCACTGTGCCTTGCACCATGTGGTGCCGTGCAGTCCACCCAGCCTGGCAGCAGACTGGTGAGTCATCTAGCCACTGCCAGTGTCTACCAGCTACAGCATGCAAGTTACAAGCGTGTTTCATCTGTTTTGTCATTGAACATTCCCCTGCGACTCTCAAACTCGTGGCGCTGGTGCACGCCCATGTAGAACGTGACAGCAAGCACCTGCTTGGTGCTGAGGTAATAGGACTGTTATGACACAGACCTCTGTCACGTCAAATGCCTATGAGTCACATGTATCTATGTGGACTGGATACAACATCAAGACGGTCTGCAGAGGACACAACACTCGTCACCCCCCCCTCAACCCTAAGGGTCTGCCCACTGGAAAATGAGACCCCCACGCGAGCCATTCTCTATCCTCGTCAAAATGCTACGTTTCGCATCTATAATTTCATATTTTGTGAAAGGGGCATTACAGCGGCCGTAGTGCTCAATGTTTGCGACCCTGCCACCTGGCATGGGAGAAGTGCTGTAGGTGTGGTTCGTGGCCAGTCGAAGGTCAGTGATGAACTTTACACACGTAAAAGTTCCCTGGAACGCATCTCGGCATCCTTGGGCAGGTGCTAGACGACACTGTGATCACATGAGGCCCACCAAGGGCAGCAGAGGCAGTGACTGTAATGTGCCAGTACTAAGCAAGCACGCAGGCAGAAGACATGATCTTGCACATAATACTAGTTCCAAGCAATGCAAAAGCTTGAACATGAAACGAATACGGCGCTAACGCTTGCATTACTGGAAACGTGCATGCGACGTCACTCGACGCCAAAGTTGGTTATGATGTACCGCACAGTTGACACTGAATCTTTCATCAATTGCTTAAATCAGATCAAAGTCATGATTTATGAAGTTTGGTCTCGTGCCATTAAAAAATTAGCGAGTTCTTGGCGTTCGACTGCGGTCAATTCGCTTTGGGGCCGATTTTGACCCTTACGTACCCCTCAGCAGGCGCTCAAAATCACGCAGTATGTAGCCGAAAACTTCAGCTATACACTCCCAAGTTTTTGTTTCGTGCCATGCACCCTGCTGGGAGCATCGAGCATGGCTCACTCTGGACTCCAGGCCAGGGCCCAGGTTGAGGGGGGGTGACACTCGTGTTGCGTGGCTCTACTGCGAACTTTCTTGACAACGGTCAGGGCCTGCATTTTGTTGCAGTACTTACTACTTTAACATCATCGCAACACTTTTGGCGGACCGGAGCGAAGCGTGCAGCACACATGGCCTCAGCAGCAATGTTTTCAGCACAGAGGATAGTGTGGCTGATCCTGCTGCTGCTGGCTCCTAAGCAAGCCTTTGCTGCTGTCTTAAGTGACATTCAAGCAGTAGCCCCACCTCCTGCACCCTGGAGCACGACACTCGCAAGGGTCTTCGCTTTCCTAGTACCTGACAAACTACAATATATACTATATCTATGTCAGTATAGGCAGACAGCTGTCTGACACGCTGTCTGTGCACATGCATGTGCGCCCCGTTCCCATTTATGAGTTACACTCTGGAAGGCTCCTCAAGATAGTGTGTTTTACTTGAACACTTCAAAGCGCCTTGCGCCTCTACACAACCGCAGGTATCAGCGCTGCCCACTCCGCCAGTGCCAAATGCGCTGTATGCTGGCCTCCCAAAATGGCAGTTCACCGGAGGCCCTGGCTACCTCATGCTGCTGAAGTACTCGAGCTCAAACGTAGGCCCTTACAACGAGCTTGTTTACATACCTGGCAAGTACAAGCCTGGCAAGTGCAGCAGCCCGGTGTTTTCTGTACAGCGCATCTGGGTCGACTCTGAGGCGTCTGTGCAGGGAGGGCGCATCAACTGGGGGCTACTAAAGGTGCGGTGGGACCCTGCTTGACCATGCTATGAATGGAACACCTTATTAGAACGTGGCACAGTACAACAGAGGGGATAGACTTCACCGATGTCAAGCAGCAGGTGCTTTTGCACCGCAGTTGATGTTCACCATGAAGCACGCCCCCAGCAATACGAGCATCAAGCTTCAGGACCAGTCACATTGCCGAGCTTTGCAGCAGGAGCTACAGCATTCAGCTACCTATTGCTAGCTCTGATTGGCGCAGTGCCTGCACCTGAAGGCAGCTGCAGCAACTTTTCGGCCGCCAGCCCTGCACTTGAACCACTGAACCTTTTTTTCTTTGGTTCTTTGGTGGTGGCTCTCTCTCCGCCCAATGAGCCTGTCATTGGCTCCCCAAACGGGCGATGTGAAAATGTATAATGTGAAGTGCCCGTGTCTGCGCTGTGCCTGCAGGAGCTTGCAAAGTTCAACTGGCGCACCTTCCCTAATGGAACAGAAGTTGTGTCAGTGAGGGCCCCAGACAAGAGTTTGTTGCTGCACGGGGTGTTTGACGCTGTGGCGACAGCAGCAGTGCCGCCAGATACATTTGCATGGGTGGCAGCCAACGAGCTGAGCACAACTCCAAACGTGCAGGTGAGGAATGGCGGCATACACCCCACGTGCATGTTTTACCTTGAACTATGCTGTTGGTACTGTGATGATTGTCTGTTCACGAGTCATGCACGTTGCGCAGTGTGCAGCATGTGTATCATGCAGCGTATGCGATGCACCTGGCGCTGGGCCAGCAGCACAATCCATCCTTTGACATTGTCATTCTGCCGCTGATAGTGCCTGCTGCATCGCAGCAACCGGTGCACATATGACAGGTGCCACGTAGCGAGTCACTCGACGGTCGTGCAGATCAATATTTCGTAGCGCTGAGCCATGGCATGGATCTGGCCGCGATGCAGGTGTGAGGCATGCATATTGAAGCAGGTGTGAGTCATGTATATTGATGCAGGTGTGAGTCATGCATATTGATGCAGGTGTGAGTCATGCATATTGAAGCAGGTGTGAGTCATGCATATTGATGCAGGTGTGAGGCATGCATATTGAAGCAGGTGTGAGTCATGCATATTGATGAAGGTGTGAGTCATGTATATTGATGCGGGTGTGAGTCATGCATATTGAAGCAGGTGTGAGGCATGCATATTGAAGCAGGTGTGAGTCATGCATATTGATGAAGGTGTGAGTCATGTATATTGATGAAGGTGTGAGTCATGCATATTGATGAAGGTGTGAGTCATGCATATTGAAGCAGGTGTGAGTCATGCATATAGAAGCAGGTGTGAGGCATGCATATTGATGCAGGTGTGAGGCATGCATATTGAAGCAGGTGTGAGTCATGCATATTGAAGCAGGTGTGAGTCATGCATATTGAAGCAGGTGTGAGGCATGCATATTGAAGTTGCTGCCTCCAACAGCTGTGTTCTGCCAGCAGCAGCATCTGTGTCCTGACACTGCACTGAGCCATGCCGTCCTCTGCTGCACATTTACATCGCTTTATTGCCCCGCTGTAGTGGCCGCTTGACAAGCCTTCAACAGCAGCCACCAAGCCTGTAAAGTTCCAGCTGACATATGGCCCAGCAGGGATTGGTTTTGCAGGCGTACAATTTGCCAATGTTGCTCGCAAGATCATGAG
The DNA here is from genome assembly GCA_902809745.2 of Tetradesmus lagerheimii. Lineage (NCBI taxonomy): Eukaryota > Viridiplantae > Chlorophyta > Chlorophyceae > Sphaeropleales > Scenedesmaceae > Tetradesmus > Tetradesmus lagerheimii. Next base: position 57,734 of record CADDIJ020002037.1, on the reverse strand, counting down.
GCTCAGGGTGAACTTTGAAGCCTTCACAGGGAACAAGACGCTGAAGTTCACAGTACTGCCAAAGGACAGGCCAGTGGGCCTAAATTTGGGAGCTGGCACTACAGGGTACTTTCCAGTTGCAGAGCCCCTGAGCTGCTACTGACAAGACAACAGATCCCAATTGAACGCCTGTGTGCACAGATGTGGTTGGTCTATGTGATTAGGACACGAACACGGACTCAGTCACCAGAATTATGTTACCCATTCAAGCCATAGCATCAACATGCTGCCAGCAATGCCGTGTGTCGAAGCTGCTGCTGGACTGCACGCCCATGACCAGTTGCTGGGCATGCAAATCTTGCAATGCTTGGCGCTTGGCCGTCAAACTTGGCAAGTTGCCGTCTTGGCACTTGGCAAAGTGCCATGTAGAGCGACAGCAATATTGTGCGCACAGGTTTCTAGGGGACCCCCACATGAGGTGTGGCTCAGGTGCCAGAATTGTCATGTGTGAAGCTCATGTGAGTGACCTTCCTCGGTGATTTGCCACACTTCGAGGTTTGCAGGAGCTGCGTTGTTAGGTGTTCTTCGTCCAGGCTTTGGTCGGATTATGTTGACGCAACACGGCTTCTTGGATTGTGGATGATTGAGACCACTGCTGTGCTGCATCTGCATGTCCTTGTCTAGATTGTGATGTGGATGGTGATTTTTATGTTTGCTGGGTTTACTGAGGGCGCATTTGGTGCCACCACCAATTATCAGTGATAAGCAGCATGCAAAGCAGCCTGTTCGTTCCTCAGCTCCCGCTGAAGGGGTGGGAAGGAGCCAGAATCCACATGGTGCTGGCTGTGAGCAATGTTCACTGTGTGAACTGTGCTGCCGTGAACTTCGGTATGAGCTTGTACTACATCTTCGCAACATTCTTTACATCTTCTATGTGCACGCCTGCTGAGCATTTTGTCAGTCTGATGCACTTGAATGGGTAGCCTAGTATGATACTGATGATGAGTCTGATGCACTATGCTACTGGGTTACAGCTGTTGGGGCGGTCTGTTATGGCACGCATCGTAACAATTGTGGTCTTTTGTGACAGAATTATGTGTCGTCGGCAGCCTGCCATTGAACGATCCTTTCCAATGGATTTTTTTGGTGGGAGACAGAGGAAGTAATTTGCAGCGCTGCAGGCGCGCGTATGCAGACGTTGTCACAATGATCGTCTGATCACAAGGTAATAAATGCAATTTCAACACGACAGCAGTTTGGAGTAGGAGAGCTCATCACCATCATCAACATCACCGATGAGTCATCATGATGTTACCACAACACCATGGCAACCAGATTTGGCGTGCTAAGCTATGTGAGTGCCTTCATGATTTAATCACAACAAAAGAGCACCGGTGCAATCGTGTCACGCACCAGTAGCAGGTTTCACCGAGGACTGACGCAGCTCAACGACGTGATTCACCCCTTGCTATACAGCTGCACTTGCGCCAGCTGATGCAGAGCCATGGCATGGCAATGATGCAGCATGCCCGGCGTTGCCGCCGCCGCCGCTGCTGCTGCCGATGTTCCTCCTGCTATGAAACGGTGCTGCTGCACTACAACGTGGCTTGGGGGAAAAACAACAGCTGAGCCCCCCTCCTGCTGCACTACTAGCTGCTGTGTGCAGCTGCCAGGCATGCACCCGTCCTTGCAGGCACTGTGGGCAGTGCAGAGCTGCGCTCTCAGCAACCCAGCATCAAGCGCTGAAAGGGCTGCTGCAGATGCTGCCGATCAGCACAGCCAGATGACGGATGCTCCGCCTGCAGGCCACAACAACAGGAGCCACAGAGAAGCAATGAGTGAGGCAGCTTGAGTTGCAGTTGTATACCGGCAGCATCAGCAGCAGCAACTGCAGCAGCGACCGGGGTGTGGTGCTGAAGGACAAGCGCACATATCATACCATCCCCAGCAGCCACATGTGCAGAGCAGAGGCATTCCTCTTGCTGAGCACAAAAAGCCTGCAAGCACGCAGACATCACCTTCCTGCACATTGCTGTGCACAACCCACATCTTCATCCTAGTCATCATCAAGTTACCAATCAAGCCCATATCATCATCCGAGTCACGACCAATCTACCCATCAAGCCCAGTGCTTCAACATGATAATGTTGTTACCAATGGCCATAGCTTGAATCGCCTGGATAACACAACTTGCAGGAGTGACGCACCCCATCACGCCCACCCCTCGAGACACGTCATGAATTGACTTGCACACAAAATGACCAATGCCTGGTGCGCCCAGTGACCGTGCCGTGTCACATCCTCACAAACTCACCAGCAGTTGCTTGTACGTTGGTTGGAACTGTAATTATCAAATATGTTTCTGCCAGCGCCTGCTGCTGCTGCTACTACTACTGCTGGGCTTCCATGTTGCCCAATGTAGGCTGCCCTGATGCTGCAACGTGCCTGCGAGCAGTTTCAAGCGGCAGCAGCAGCAGCCGTATCAGCAGCAGCAGCAGTGCACAGCAGGTGCTATTTACCAAACCAACAGCATGCTAGATGCCACCGGCAGCTCCACCCCGCTTTGGGTATGCATAGCAGAGTCCAGCAGCACTAGCAAACTCCCATTGGGCAAGCAAATTATCACACACTAAAGAGTTCTGCACCCACCACCATCAAGTCTCACCTCCATCTCGTGCCAACTGTAGAAAGCAGCTGCCGCAGCGTTGCATGCCCGCGGTGGTCAGGCGTCATACTTCCTTGGCCATGTGCATTGACAGCTGCGGCAGCAGTTGTCTTTGAGCAACACGCATGCGTGTGCAGCTCTGCAGGCACCACTGCAAGCTCTCGATGCTTGCACCCTCAGCAACCGCGCACCATTGGCGTGCACCTCAACTCCAACTGCTGCGCCTCGCATGCTGCTTAGCCATCTGACCATAGCTCCCGCACAGCTGCCCGCAGCCTAGCCCTGTTTGCAGGACTCATTCCACTGTACCGCGCTGCCACTGCGTTCTCGTGCACCTTGAGCCAATGCGCCCCAGGGTAGAACCGCAGCCCTGCAAACCCCACAGCCAGCTGCACTAGCTCTGCAGCACTGCAGGACGGCAGCAGTGGCAGGCTCGCAGCCGCTAACGCTTTTAATGCAGCACTGTGAGCTGCATTGGCTTTCCAAGCCACTGCAGAGGGGCACAGCACGTGCGGGAGGGCCCACACAGTCGCTGCAATGTCTGCTGGCTGCAACTGCTCCTGCTGTTGCTGCTGATATGCTGTGTGGTTATTCGCTGCTGCTGCAGCTGCTGTTGTGTCCTGCTGCACAGCTGTGTCTACGGAAGGTGGCATTGTACGCTGCTGCTGCTGCTGCTGCTGCTGCGCTTCAAGCAGCTGCAGCTGACGCGCCACCAGCAGCCACACCCAATGCGGCGGCTGGCTGTTGCGTCGCTTCGCCAGGCCACACAGGATAGTAGCCACATGCGCACCCCGCATGCGAGGCAGCTGCTGCACTACACAGCGCCTGAAGCTTTTCAGCCAATGACCGCTGCGGGGGTTCAAACGCAGCAACCCTAACGACCCAGCAATGCATGCAAGGTGGTCGCTGCTGAATACAGGGCCCTGGCCTGACAACTCCTCAAGCTGCTGCTGCAGCTGCTGCTGCCTGAGACAATCGCTGCGCTGCTCTCTGCTGCTTTGTGCTTTTGCATTATAGCTGTCGTGCACAGCGCCTGCTGCATCTGCATCTACAGCAGCTGCAGCTGCTCTTGCACCCTGGGCGATCAAAACCCTGTTGCTGGCCCTAAACCACTCCTTAGCCCAGCCTTTCCGGGGCCTATACCCTAGCTGCGCTAAGCCCCACAGCACGTTACTCAACTCGCTGGGTTGAAGCTCCTGCAAGTGTGGCCGTAGCGCTGCCAGCAGCTGCTGCAGCCATTCGGCTGGTGGCCTTTCCTGCAAGCTGCCTAGCGACCATAACAGACTGCAGAGCTGGTGGCGGTTGAGGCTGGCCATGCCACTGCTGCTGCTCATGCTGCTGCCACCACTACTACTGCTGCTGCTGCTAGTGCTAGTAATGCTGCTGCTGCTGTTGCTGGATGCGGAGTAGAAGCCAGCCATCCAGTGCTGCTCAGGGCTATACCGCATCACCGCAAGTGCCCACAGCACATTGGTGAGCCCTGCAGGTGGCAGCTGCTGCAGCTGATGTTCCTGCAAGCGCTGCTGCAGCAGCGCAGCCAGCAGCGGCTGTCCGGGCGGCCTGCCTAGTTTGGCTGCTGCATATACGATGAGGGAGGCTTGGCGCGGCTGCAGCTGCCGCAGCAGCAGCTGCGTCTGCTGCAGCAGCTGCTGGTAGTAGTGCTGATCCCAGGGGATCGACGGCGCTGCTGAGGGTGGCTGAGGGCTGCTCTGTAACGACGGCAAACTACTGCTGCTGGTGCCGCTGTGAGTGTGATGTGCTTGCTGCTGTATGGTTGCAGCCTGCTGCTGCTGCTGCTGCTTGAGTAGCCTCAAGAAAGCAGCAGCCAAGTTGCTGGGATTCATATCTTGTGGCTGCTGCTGCTGCTGCTGCTGCTGTGTATGCTGGTGGTTGCCGTGCTGCAGTGGACGCCCTGCCGCTGCTTTGTGCCGTTTCCGGACCTGCTTCGTGCTAGCAGCGAGGCTTGAGTCAGCCAGATGTGCAACCGTGCTGCCAGTTGTGCCCTGCTGCTGGTCTTCTGCTACGATACGTTGCTGATTGATCCATGTTTGACTGATGTCCCGCTGCAGGGCAGGGGTGTCTCCTGCCTGCTGCCACTGCTGCTGGGGTGACTGCTGCACACCTGCATGCTGCTGCTGACGAGGTACGCGAACCAAAGGCCTTCGAAGCTCCGCAACCGCTTTTACTGTGCAGTTGCTGTTGTTGCTGCCGCTCCATGGCGCCCGAGGACGCATGGCAGCTGCTTACTGCCACCACAACAGCAGCACCTGTGCCGGTGCAGCTGAACTACTGTCTGCGCATTTGATCACGCTTCTACTGTGCTGGACAATATTTGGAGCGGAGGTTTTGCAGGAGAACTCCTTCACGAAAGCCCTGGCGAACGTTGTGGCCGTAAGCAGCACCCAGTTGTGACGAGACCAGGACTGTGGTTTTCACCTATCAGCTTCAAAGAAGACACCAACAGCCCAGCCACCCTCGCCTCTTGTCAGTAGATAGTGACAACCCTGGACCCTCTGTTCAGGCAGTAACTGTGCGTCGTCGGCATGCAAATGAGTTGCAGGTCGTGTCATCGTGGCAAGGCTGCTGGACGGTGTGGTTGGAACCCCTCAGGCGGTGATGCTGTAGGACTGTGGCACTTGTTACACAACCCCTTGCTGCTTGCCCTTGGAGCAGCCACCTAGTCCTGCGCAGGAGGCATGCCTTTCAAGGGACACCCTGGCAACATGCTGACATGCTGCTATACACGCACGCCATCAAAAAAGCTTGCGCAAAACCCACACAGCTTGCGCAAACCTAACAAAGCTTGCGCATCCCAGATGCAAGAGTCATGCAAACTGCAACTTGCAGACATGATGTCCACTGCGCTCCATCCAGCTGTCAAGTAATAAATCGAATTACGCCTGAAGCAGCAGCTTGCGTCTGCAGCAGTGTCAATAAACGGATTTAGACGGATTCTGGACACCAGTGTGCTCACTGCCCCTGCAGGTGCAGCGTGCCCTCTTCAATGGTGTACACAACAGGGGTGATGCTGCTGTACGCTGCTGGGTTGTCGCTGGCCATCAAGATGGTCACACCCGCAGCTTGCTGCGCCGCCAGGATGCTGTGCAGCCTGCAAAGCACAGCAGCAGCACCAGCAGGAGCATTGTTTGGCACTAATTACTGGAGCTGCTCTTGCCACATGCCGAAGGTTCATCAATGTGTCAGGTTTGCTGAGCTGGCATCATTGACATCATGGAGCAGCCACACTTCAGAAGCAATCTATGCTCTGCATGGCACGCTGGCACGAACAAGCACTGCTCCCAGCACACACGCAGCCACTCGGCACTGCAGCATGACCATCCGCTCAGAAGCAGACACTCACCTGCTCCTGCCGACTGCATTGGCGAACTGGTCGGCGTCATCCAGCAGCAGCAGCCGCGGTTTGCGCACCAGAGCACGCGCAAGCGTCAGCTTCAGCAGCAGTGCAGGGCTGACGATCGTGCCGCTGCCGTCGCCAACGAGCGTGCGGTAGCCCTCCTGAAGCGCATAGAGAGAGGATAATTTACACACATGGGCCATTAGCCATCTTGGATGGCATGTACCGCACATAAAGACGGATGTAAAGGCACACATGAAGACCAACCCCCAGCCGATCAACAGTAGCTGCTGCTGGTACAAAGAAATCGTGGCACGGTGATGCATGTGGGCACAGCGCAGACAAATGTTTCCCATGCGCTGGTGCTGGTGAGGTTCTGAAGTCGTGGATATGGTGCAGACCGCAGACCAGCATATTGCTCCAGAGCACGCAACATTAACCGATGCGAGTTGACTGATGCCTGCCACCCAGTGCGCTCGGGGTCGAGCATACAGGCAGGCTACAGCATGCGCATCTGTGTCACGAACATCACACAGCGCTGGCAGTCACAGGCTCTGCAGTGACTCACCGGCAGAGCCATGATGAACTCGTGTGCTCCAACTTGCTTGCAGGCGTCTCTCACATCAGCGCAGCTGACGGGCTGCATGCAAGCGCAGGCCACGTTGTCTTCTACAGTTGTCCTGCGAAGAGTACATGTAGTGCGGACACGCAACCAGCTCTGTTCAACAAATGAAACCTAAGTTGGTTTCAGCTGCTTCATGGCGCTTTCGATGGTTAATGCCATGGTAAAACTGTGCCACCCAGACAATAACTCGCGTCCGACGCGTGGCATGTAATACCAAAAGTAACGCCACTGCAGAGCATTGGGAACCACAAATGCAGTGCAGCCAGCATGCCTGCTTTGCAGCCTGTGCAGAGCACAGATCAACAGCACACATCAGCTGATCACATTCTTTGTTGCTGTACAAACGTTTACGTACTGCAGTGCAGCAGTGGCAGCGCCCCACCTGAAGAGACCTGCTGCGCTGACTGATGCAAACACAGTCCACCAACACACATCAGCTGACTCAGCTAAATTGAATTATGTGTTGCTGTACAGCTGTACTGCAGTGCAGCAGTGGCCACTAGTGGCAGCAGTGTACATCCGGCTCACCTGAACAGGCCTGCTGCGCTGACTGATGCCATGGCCATGCACGCCCTCGCAGCTTGCTGCTCATCTTTCAGCCAAGAGAAGCTTGCCCACACCCAACCTTCTCCACCAGGCTGCACGCTGGGGCCCATTGCAGCTGCAGCAGCAGCAGCATGCGCTGCGTCTCCAGCAGCCGTCTGTGCAGCTGCAGCAGCTGCATCGAGGGTGCTGTCGCTTGTGCCGTTGACACCATTTGCAGGTGTGCTGCTGACATCAGCTGCTACTGTTGAAAATGCGGCAGCTTGTGGTGCTGCTGAGAGAGGCAGCTGGAAGCTAACGTAGCCCTTGTATGGCATGTGGCGCAGCATGATGAGCTGCAGCAGGCTGGACTTGCCTCCACCAGCACCACCTGTGGGGGTCAGCACACGCACACACAAACAGAGGACCGGCAGCTGAACAAGGTGTTTTGTTGCGACTGGATGCATGCAAGATGCTGCTGCCATTCACATGCTTCATACCACACAGCATGAGAACCGGATCTCATGTTGAACTAGCCGGTACAAGCCACCATGGCAGGAAAGCCGCACTGGTGCATGCACAGGTTGTCATCATTACACGGAAAAAGTCACATGCCACGGCGGCATCCTTCAAGTAAGGCTTACTTGTGATGATAGCAGCCTGGCCTGCGGTGAGCGTCATGCTTGCGTCCTTCAGCACCAAGCGGTCTGTCTTGCTGCGCAGCGTGAGGAAGACCTGCTGCAGCTGCACACCACCCAGCATGGCGCTGAAGTTGGGACGCTGCTCCTCAGGCAGCAGCTGCACACGAACCTACAACAGCAGACACCAGCAACAAGTTACATAAGATGTGTTGGCGGCACCTGGGGTTGTTGGGCAGACAGCATGGCACTGAAGTCTGGGCGCTGCTCCTCAGGCAGCAGCTGCACCTGAACCTGCAACAGCAGATAATTGGCGTGCATGCCCACGTGGGGTCACATCAGATCTAGATGCTTTGCAGTGCTGGTATCACTTGGGGACCTTAGGCACGCAGCATGGCACTGAAGTCGGGGTGCTGCTTCTCGGGAAGCAGCTGCACTCGAACCTGCAACAGCAGGCACCAGCAACAAGTTAGAGAAATGGGTTGGCAGCACTTGGGGTTGCTGGGTGCATAGCATGGCATTGAAGTCAGGGCGCTGCTCCTCAGGCAGCAGCTGCACACGAACCTGCGACAGCAGGCACCAGCAACAAGTTGCAGCAGATGTGTTGGCAGCATTTGGGGTTGTTGGGCACACAGCATGGCGCCAATGTGTTGGGGCACCTGGGGTTGTTGGGCAGACAGCATGTCGTTTAGAGAGGTATTGGTCTGCTCCCGAGGTGACAGACGCACACAAACTTGCCGCAGCAACTGCCAATCATTAGTAGGGTGTGGCAGCACGCAATCAACGATTTTGCACCTGGTTGACATCAGTAATCAACCGTGACGCATGCCTTGCTGTGCTGCCGCTGATGCGAGAGTGTTAGCCAGCAAACATGTATGACGTTGCAGTTCGCGCAATCGCCGCGTTGAAGGCGGCACACAGCTAACGTGTGTCCTGCCATGCATGTAAAAGCATCGCCGTTGTTGTTATTCACGTTTTTGGTGCGACTCACCTTTGGTTTCTGCTGCCTCCAAGGCGCTGCCAGCTTCTGCAGCAGTGGCTGCCGCAGGGCGTCACTGCCGCTGCCGCCACCCTGGCCTGCCCAGACACTGCTGCGTGCTGCGTGTTCAAGGCTATCATCGCCCTCATCTTCATCCTCAACAATCTGCAGACATTGACAAACATAGCAGCATGTACAAGCACCAGGTTTAGGCAGCTCCTCACACACATCACAAACCCAACAGCAAGTGTGCAAATCAAGATGGCAACTGCCGGTCAGCAGGCACACATCTACAACAGCAGCAGCTGCTGAGAAATCACGTGATGAAATATACTTTGCAGCTGACAGAAATCGTAGGAGGCAACGCGACAGCAAGTTCCAACCTCTGCTAGAGACATGTCAATTCACTCACTGGGAACTCTTCTGTGCCGAGGGACTTTGCTGCATCTCTGAACACGCCCCTGTCGTGCAGCTCCACCACGCGCTCCAGTGAGCCTACGGAGGCCATGATGCGAGCGTACGCGTCACTGCTCTGCTTCACACCGCGCTGCATGATGGTTGCGTAGCGCAGCATCATGAACAGGGTACCTGTGGGCGCGCAAGCAAAGGAAACAGACCTTGATAAACAGTGGTGGTTAGCTGCGCATCATCATCATCATCATCATCATCTGTGTGCTAATGCTGGTAACCGGAGAACACACACTCTGTAGATGCACACCAAGGCAATTTCAGCCAACAATAAAATCATGCATCAATACAGGCAATGCAGTCCCCTGGGGTGAGGCCTGCGCAACGCTACCTGAGGTGTGCATGAAGCGTGGCACGTGCACTTTCAACGCAAACTGAGCAACAACAGAAGATTGCTCACCGACTGTCATGAGGTCTGCAAAGAGCGCCACGCCGCCAAACCACAGCATGGCTGCACGCACGCAGGCTGCCAGTGCATACGTGTAAGACTTGTGCACCGCCAGCAGCGTGTTGAGCTTGAAGGTGTTGCTGCACGCAGACAGCAGGACAACAGCAGGCAGGCTTTGCATTACATTGTATTACATCACATGCTCCTCTCAAACAAGAGTGGGAACCCCAGTCAGGAGCCGATGGCAGGCTCATCTTTGGCATTGAGCACAGCCACTGCGTTGTGAGTTGCACACACAGGCAGCAGAGCCACTGCCGCGGACAGCAGCTCATGTCCCATCCTGTCACAAAAACGACGATCACTGCACTGCATTATTTCAGGCGAATGATTATGGATGTAGCAGCTGCTTGCCGCCAGTCGTAGTTCCACATCACACCATGGTTGATCAATGAAGTACCTCATCACACTTGAGTTGGATCGCTGCAATGTTGTGCGCTACATCAACCTTTAGGTTGTACAGCTGTACAACAGCACCAGCCCCACCTGAAGTAATCTCTTGCAAAGAATGTGTAGTCTCCCAGCAGCCTGCTCTCCAGGCCAAGTGTGCCCACGGTGTCCATCTTGCTGAATATGTCGAGGCTGAACCCAAACATGCGGCCTAGGGACTGGCGCACCTTCAGGTTGAGCGCACGTGCACCCAGACCTACGGCATGACATGGCAGACAGCAGGTAGTGATGTTCAGCTGTAACGAAATGTACTACATATGGCATAGATTTGACTTACCAGCCTCACAAAGAGGTCCGCATTCTAACGACCTCGTGATCACGTGTTGTCTGCACTGCACATGTGATCTAACAGTCTGTAACATGTTATGACACTTTCCAACATGTTGTAACACTGTCATCACCTGTCAAGAAGCCCTTTATGCCTGACAGCATGAGCCCCAGCAGCAGGGCCAGCCCCAGGCTGGGCGCGCGCACCCAGAGAGGCCCCATACAATTTTACAGTTTGTAACATAGACCTAACACATTGTAACATGTTATACTGTCATCACCTGTCAGGAAGCCCTCCATGCCTGACAGCATGAGCCCCAGCAGCAGGGCCAGCCCCAGGCTGGGTGCGCGCACCCACAGGGGCCCCAGTGACACCAGCAGGCATGCAGCAGCACCCAGCAGCAGTGTAGCACCCTCCACAAGCTGCAAAGCAGGGGACAACAGAGAAGACAGGAGAAATTGCTGTTGGGGGGTGAGCCGGTGGCAGAAGAAGAAGAGGGGTTACAGGGTGTGTTCAAGCGGCTACGCCGCAACGGACACCAGCTAGAAAAAGGATGCTGCGAACAGCTCAGCTCAGACTGTCACTCAAAAGGAGGCTGAACCCCAGAAAAGAAGAAGAAGAGGGGTTACAGGGTGTGTTCAAGCGGCTACGCCGCAATGGACACCAGCTAGAAAAAGGATGCTGCGAACAGCTCAGCTCAGACTGTCACTCAAAAGGAGGCTGAACCCCAGAAAAACAGCCCCTGTGTGAGAGGCATGACATTTGGTGTGCAAGCACAACCGTCTTTCTCATCACACGCAATGTTGGTGTATCAGAGGGTATCTGATCATGAAAGCAGTAGTCTAAGCAGCGTCAGTGACAGCAATCTATACATTTTGCAGTACAGGCGGCGGGCTGAGCTCGGGCGTCTAACACTAGCTCAAGAAAAGCAGGTCGGACTCAAGGCAGCTGATGGAATATGCAAGCAGAGGGCCGACCAGCTGCTGAGGGTGTGACATCTCTGCATTCCAGCAGTTATGCAGTGACCCACAACATCAACCCCAAAAAAGGACTGGCCGCCTCTGGCGGAGATGGTTGTTGAGCATGAATAAAAGCAAGCAAATACATGCATACACAGGCTGTCATCTGCGAACCACACGTAAGCCATTGCCGCACAACACTGTGTGCCAAGCAATGAACGGCTGACACGTGGCGTGTAAGTGCTACGCAGTGGCAATGTTGTAGCTATAGCACATCCGATCTAGAGATCTGTCCGGCGTGACGTTAAACACGTGGCGCAGTGGTGATGACGCACGAACAGTGGCCGAAAGGTTGCAGGTTCGATTCTGAGCCTAAGCAGTATGTCCCTGGACTCAGGGATACAGTCGGCGAAAGCCGAAGGAAGGATGCTGCTAATGTCCTCGCGACTCTCCGCAGGACTCCGTCGATTGCTGGCTATATACACACCGGCCCTGCTAGGTATGCAGTCCACCGTATGGGGTGATTCCCACATGCTGCCTAGTAAGGGGTGTAAGGGTCTGGGTGGTCTACCTTACACCGAAAATAGAGAGAATAATCAGTCTGCTTTCCGCCTCCCCAGTGGGTGAGGCGCGGTTGCCGATGCCGAAAGGTATGGTTACAAGGATTGATTATTATTATCCGATCTAGAGCAGGACGCTGATCATGCAACTTGCGTGTGCAGCGTCTCAATCCATTCCTGCATATCAGGGAAGCAGAAGTAGATGCATGATGTGTGGTGTGGTCACCCTGGCCGCACCTGGTATGTTGTAGACGTGAACATGGAGCGCAGCGTGAGGGAGTCGCCTGAGGTGCGTGCCATGAGCTCGCCTGCTGGCAGCTTGTTGAAAAACGTTAGCTCCTGGCCCTGCAGACGCAGCAGCAGCAGCAGCAGCAGCAGCAGCAGCAAGTGGTTCAACGACAAACAACAGCAGCAGAGTCGGCTGTCATTGATGAGAACAAAGGGACGTGCAAGTAACATCTGAACCCGCTAGTTGTGTGCAAGCATTCATCAAGAGGCAGGTCTCAATGGCTGCAGCGTTGCACTTGCAGACTTGAAGGGATGTGTAGCCTGCAAAGCTGCGCTTGCTGACCATCACAGCTGCCGTGCCATGGCATGGTCAGCAAGCGCTGGTTAGTATAAACTGGCTGAATAAACTGGCTGCTTGACGCTGTCACAAGGCTCACCAAGATATGGTCGAAGAAGGATGCAAACAGCGTGGACATGGTCTTGCGCGCAAACAGCTCCAGCACAACATGGCCGCTGCGGCAGAGGCAGTAAGTATCAGCACATCGCAGGTGTGACAGGCATGCACCAGAGGAGTACACATATGACAAACTAGTCAGGGCATGGCATGAACTTGAAGTGGAGGTGTTCAGCGAGTAATGTTCATGCACGGCCGCATTACATGCGTGCAAGGAATAACACTGACATACAGCGTTGACCATTACAGGCACGGCAAGGTGAGAGAGTGATGTATAGCCACAATTACATAATCACGTACCCAACGCTCAGCACCACGTCTGCTCCAACCAGCACCACTGCCAGCAGAAGGTCGCTCCTGCAGCAGCAGGGCAAACGCAACAAGATGTCAGCAGGCATGCCGTGTGAGGTGGTATCCGATGGCAGGGCACATACAATGCGCGACATGCAGACAGCACGGCACATGTGTTCGTGGTGCTTACATTCTGCGGGTGAGAGAGCCATGACATGAAAGCAGGGTGTGTGCTGCTGCAGAGTGCATCACCCATGCCCCTCCTCCATCACCCCAAGCCAGCCACCGGCCAACCGATTGCCACAGTGCTTCCTGCACATCTCAATCTCAATCTGATCCCCATAAGCCTATCGCAGCCTCCTCTGCCCTCACCTGAAGCCAGGCATGTCAAAGCTGTTGAAGGCGTCAAAGATTGCCCCCTCAACCTTGGGCACTGCCAGCCGGAACACCATCGCCAGCAGCAGCAAGCTGTACGCAGCCACCAGCAGCGGCACGTTCATGAACGCCACACCAAGTGCAAAGCTGAGCAGGCGTGTGATTGGTGGGCGCTGCCGCTGCGGGCGCTGATCGTCGCCGATGAGTTCTGTGTACTGCTTGTCCCCGTCACCCTGCAAGCAATTGCAACCAAGCACCGCAGACAGCAGTTGAAACGCACAGGTCGGACTATAGCCAGCAAAAAACGCTTTCATGAGGCAGAAGCACGTTCATTACATCGCCCTTGTGGCAACAGTAATCAATGTTGCCACCAGGGCATGCACCAGCAGGCTGTTCGTCGCCCATGAGCTCTGTGTACTGCTTGTCCCCTTCACCCTGCAACCCAGCGCCGCAGACAGCAGTCAAAGCACACAGGCAGTAACAGTAATGAATGTTGTCGCCAGGGCATGCACCAGCAGGCTGTTGTTGAGCTCTGTGTACTGCTTGTTGCTGTCACCCTGCAACCAAGCGCCGCAGACAGCAGTCAGACTAAAACCGCGCAGGTCGGACTATAGACAGCATCAAGCACCCTGCACTACAATGAAGCAAGAAGCACGTTCATCATATCGCCCTTGTGGCAACAGTGATTGGCAGGCGCTGGTCGTCGTCGATGAGCTCTGTGTACTGCTTGTCGCCGTCACCCTGCAACACAGGTTGGTTGTGTTGACAGACAGCAAGGAGCACGTTCATTGCTGTTACCGCCAGGGCTATGCACCAGCAGGCTGCTGTCCTGCCGATGTGTTGCCAACACTGGCAGTGTGAAACCCACAACAACGCGCATTACGCCATGGCAGGTTGGTGCAGCTGCCACATTGTCTCCAACACCAGGGTGCGTTTGGCAGCTGATCATTATGGTAGCCTTGCACATCAATCCTACACGCTGTCCACAAGGTGGTACCAACAACCTTGACACCTTAGGGACAAGGCCGTACCTCCAGACCTGACGCTGCATCCAGCACTTGATAGAAGGTGCCAAGCTTGGCTTGGCTCAAATCATCCGGCTGGCTGAACAGCCCCACATCACTGTAACGCAGCCACACAATGCCATGGGCCCTCTCCTCATCATCTTCTTGTACTGCTGCTGCTGTCTTTGAGGCGGTTTTTTCAGCATCGGCACTGCTGGATTCAGCGTCCTCCTGGATAGTAGCGCTGTTGGTTCTTGAGAAGCTACCGCCAGATGCTCCCGCACCTGGAGCCAGCAGCAGAGAATGTGTAACATCAAACGGGGCTATGAGCCATAAGCCATACTACGCACAAGACATGTAGCTGAAGCACTACAGCAAGCGCATCTGAAGACAACATTCAACAGCATCACAACACAACACAACCTCGACAATCTGTTTCCTTGCCAATACACCTCCCTGTCGGCTGCATCTGGCCTTGTCCAAGCACTGGCAGTTGTTTTCACCTGAGCTCTGCTTGTAGGCCTTGTTCTGCCTCCCTGCAATGAGCTTCTTCAGGCTGCTCAGGTGATCCAGCCGGCGCCTTGATGGAGCATCAGGTGAGGCCTGCTGGCACACAAACACACAGCACAATACAGTACATTATGTATTCAATGAAAAATATTACGTTTCCTTTCAAACAGGGGTGGGCACCGCAGTCAGGAGCCAATGGGAGGCTCATAGGGGGGAGAAACACAGCACAAACTGGGGCCCCTGCTGTACAATGCCATGTTGCTTTGAATCTGTGGCAGCATGCATTGTGCATCTAAGCAGCAGATGCGGCATGAAAGTGAAGCCACGCAGGTAGCACCTCCTCCTGCTGCTGCCCATAATCCGCAGTGGGTCCTGACAAAGAGGGCTATCGCAGCCTTAAGTATGAAAGCAAACAGCCTCTGGCAGCGCACTACTGCTCACCTTGTCATGCTGGCTGTCTGTGCCACTTTCCAGCTGCCCCTTCTGTGGTGGTGAGCTAGACGACTCAGGGCTTGTCAGCAACTCGGAGAGTTGCGGGCTAGTCCCGAGTAGCCGAGCAGTAGCAGGCGACGCTGTTGAGGGCAGTGTAAACTTGTGCTGTGCGATAGACAGCAGCGCATCTGATGAAACCTCGGTGACTGCTCGCTGCGCGCTCCACATGCGTTTGTTGAGGATTGCTCGGGGGTCTGAGGCTGTGCCTGCAGGGAGGGGGGGCGTTGCGTACATGTGCGGCAGTTTCTGTTTAGTATGTTGTGCTTCTGGGCAGTAAGTAGCAGCAGAGTGATCAACCTACTTAGCGGCAGGCAAATGTAGTTGGCCAATATGCAAGCGATTGCGTATGCATAGCTGACTATAGGAGCGCATTGTGTTAGCGACTACTGTAGTGCGACGTGACAGTGCATATATACTGCATGTCAGTGAATGCAGGGCGCTGTGATGCCCAGCCTTGTAGCCTGAGGGAACTCACCGCCTGGCTCTGCTGGCCCCAGCGTGTTGATGGCTGCTGCCGCTTCCGACTCCAGCCGTGCTGACATGTCGAACGTTGGGCCTTCAGCGATGAACTGCTCCAACTCCTGCGATTGGAAAAGTTGTAAAGATTCAAGTTATGTACAGCACCTTCATCAGGCTGGAAAGACATGCAGGGGACGCTGCAAAGCCAGCATCCCTGCAGAGATGCCAGGTGGCATATAACTTGGTGCTGTTGAGTCCCACCCCTCCTTTTGTATTTGATGTGTTGGCTGCGACATGTTGTTCCGGCATGCAAGGGTCCAGATTACAGGCTGGATGTATAACCTACGGTAAAGCTGAGTACACACAGCACTGTGGATGATGTGTTGGGTTGAACAGCACCGTGTTGGGACGTTCATAATGCAGCAGTAGATCTGCTGCTGTGACGCGCAGCGCTGCCCGCAGCTCACCTCAGGTGACTGCAGCAGCCCCAGCTCTGCCACTCCACCATACGCCGGCATGTACCCTGTGCGCCTGCCTGCGAACGCAGTTGGGCACCACAGCAGGACATGCTCATGAAGACTGGCATTGGTGTGCCGCATTATACCGCCACATTGTTGCTGATATCAACGAAACTACCCAGCAGCACAACTTTTGTCTGGAACATTGTTTCAAATGTTGTTGTTTTTCTAGTTTTCATAGATTATTACATATCTTATTGTTAATTATCTTATAGTCTCTTCATACATTGTTCGATTTACTTATAGTCTCTTCATACATTATTTGTTTTACTTATAGTCTCTTCATACATAAATTGAAAAAGGGCCGCACCTCTCATCTCGACGGCAATGAGTTTGGAGGCCACCTGTGCCTTCTTGTGGTCCATCCAGGCCCCATGAAAGCTACATTGTTGCTAATATAGAAGCAAAACCACCCAACATCACAGTCATTACCCAGATCAATTAATGTTTCATTTTTTTAAATATTTTTGGTTTTGTCTCTTGTTGAAAAACATAAAAAGTACCTCACCTTCCATCTCCAATGCAATTTTGGAGGCCACCTGCGCCTTCTTGGATCCACCCACGCCTCATGAAAACTACATAGTTGCCGATATGAAAACCACCTAAGAGTACAATCATTATCTGGATTTTTTCATGTTTCATGTTTTTTCATGATGTTTTTCTATTTTCGTTATTATTATCCCTTTATATCAGAAAAAAATTACCTCACCTCTCATCTCCAGCGCAATGAGTTTTGAGGCCACCTGCGCCTTCTTGTGGTCCACCCAGGCCTCCACGCCGTCAGCGTCGAGCTCGCCCAGCGTGAGCCGCGTGCCAGCGTTGGTGGCAACAATGGCGGCATTCACATCCTGCAGCAGCACACAGCAGCAGGAGCAGCAGACGCTGGCGCATTGCAGTGGTAGAGATGTAACAAAGGCAAAGTATGAGTTACTTGCCTCAATTTCTGCACCAAGTGTGTTTGTTTGAGGTATGATGCAAGCTGTTATGCAAACACATAGGCACTGCATCAACGAAGAGCAGCGACAAAACAATCGGTTGCTCACCTGCAGCAGCAAGCCCCACAGCATGTTGACGCCGCCAGCGCGCAGCACGTCCCTCCGTGACATGAAGCCGATGTCAATCAGGTGGTCCACAGCTGTCTGCAGCTTCACGCTGTCATCGTGGAAGTGACGCAGCACCTGCGGGTGAAAATAACACAGCAACACATGCCTGAGGGCAGGTGGAACAGAGCGTGACGTTGGTGCTCCTGCTCACCAACCAATCCATGGTTTGGCTGGCTAGTCATATGCCAGTTGATGGGGACAAAGTAACACATGCCTGAGTGCACTTGTCATGTGCGTTGCCCCCACGTCTATATCCCTGCGGCTCCCCACACATAACTTTAGGATGGGCGCAGCTAGCTTAGTAACTGTAACAAGTGCTGTTCCGGCTTCAGATTGCTAGTGACATACAGTCCCGTTCTAACAAGGCTGACGTTGACAGCAAAAGCACACAACCAGCAGATTCTGCAGCACTGATGGTTCCTGTACTTGCCTTGAAGAGCTGCAGCTTGGTGAGCTTCTCCCTCCTGTAGTGCGCCCAGGTGGCCGAATCTAGTGCGTAGTCGGTGCCGTGGCCCTTCAGGTAGCGCACAATGCACCTGCAGCGGCAGCAGCAGCAGCAGTGCGATGCTCCAATAGTGCACTTCACCAAGGCGCATGCGGCAAATTTAGGACACCAGATAGTTGCTGGTACTACTTGAACAGCCCCAAGCTATGCGAGATACAATACCCTGCAGGCAGTGGCAGCGCTGAACATAGTTGGTGCAGCCTTTGAGGTACACACAGCAGAGCACCCCCACGCCACCGACACCTTTCTTTTATGAACAGTCTCATGCAGGTTTGTTTACCTGCAGAGCTGTGATGAGCTGACGTAGGGAGTGCCGTCATCCTCCACTGCCCAGTTGAGGTTGTACTCACTCTTCAACGTGTGCACACACGGGCGAATCTGGAGGCAGCATCAGCATCAGCAGCAGCAGTCATTCCACAAGGTCAGAAGGCATTTAGCGATCTTATCATAAGCACGGTGCTGTTGTGGCTGCTGTGCACAAGTACAGGAGCACAACATGATTGTTGCAACCACGGCATGCACCGCATTGGGTGTATGGTGTCGTGCACTGTTCATGCGCTCAGCTGACAACACTGTGCAGCAAACAGCACAGTACGGCTGAGCTTTGCTGGCAATGGCCGCAGGTCCAGGATCTATACGCATATCACCATGCCTCAACTCACCAGCTGCAGCTGCACATCACGCAGTGCATCGCGCGTGTAAATAGAACATGGCATGGCCGGCGGCCTGCTTGATGATGCTGCACAGCAAAGCACTGCTAGCACTGTATGTTTGAGCTTAGCTGGCGATGGCTGCGGGCCCAAACATGTGCGCATATCACTGTGCCACAACTCTCACCAGCTGCAGCTGCACATCACGCAGCGCATCGCGTGTGTAGTAGAACATGGCATGGCCGGCAGCCTGCTTGATGATGAGCACCTCGTTCATCGTCACATCGCGGCTCGTGAAGTACTCGTACAGCCAGGACTGCAGCAGCACGATGTAACATGCGTTTGTTATGTGACAAAAGTGTGACAAGAGTGTGATGATCTTGAGTGACTTGTATGCATGCAAGTGTTGGAAATGATATCACAACCAAGTGATGCATAATTTATGCGAGAACAGTCAATACCCTTAGCACAGCCGCTGTTGCAGTGATTACAGCAAGTTTATTAATCAATTAAGTTGGCGGGGCACCAAATCATCTAGAAATAGCTGTTATTGATCCTTTTGTGGCCGCATCTCACCTTTGTCAGCACCTCCACATCTTTTGCCTCCAGCACAAGCCCTCCCAGGCGCAGGCCCGTCACCAGCTCGCGTGCTGCCTTCCTGTCCTCGTTCGTGTACTCACGGATGAACACAGCCACATCAATGTCAAACGAACCTGCGCCAAAGCCAGACACAGTAGCAAACCATGTTGTGATGCAAGGCTGGACAACAGAAATGTGATCTGTGCAAGTTTGGTGTTGTTGGAGCTTGCGCCATGTCTGTGATATGTCAGCACGCTTTCATGAACCGCAGCAAGCACTGCGCTGTGCTTACAAAAGCAGAAAGAGCCCACGTCTGCCGCCCGCGCAATGCAAGTCAAGCAGTCGGTACAAGCATTTCATGGTGAACTTCTTAGCCTGTCAGGTGTGAAGTTCCCACCTGGTGGCTCTGGTGTGCCGTACAGCTCCTTGAGCAGCTTCCTGGCAATGCCACCCTTGATGCCCATGCCTGCACAGGGGCGCAAAGCACACACGCTCATTCAGCTGCACTGCCCAGAGAATGCAACATGCCAGCTGCACATCTTCACGGCAGTGGAAATCATCTTATCATGCAGAAGATGATAGACATGGTGCAGCCTTAGAACGCTGAATGTCGGTGCAATTCAACCAGTTATAGCACAGTGTCCAGGGCCTGAGCAGTTGGCCTGATCGCTGTGCCACCTACAAGCCTCTTGTTGGCCCAGCAGCGGCTGCTGATTGGGGTTACCTATCCTGGTTGAGTGGAGCATGTCATGTACTGTAATGTAATGCACTCACCCACTGGCAGGTCCTCCACGAACTCTGCAATGTAGGGCACCTTCTCCCACAGCACTGCCATGTCCAGCGGCTCAGCGAGGATCTGCAGCAGGCCACAGCGAAAAGGGTTGCAGCACAGCGGCACAGCGGCAGCACAGCAGCAGCAGGGTGCGGACACAGCAGACGATGCGCAATGATTGGAACAGCAGAAGCAAGATAACCACAGCACATGATGTGGGTTGTATGGGACTTCAGCAGCAAGGTAAGCACACAGCACACGATGTGCATGGTACGGTACGACTATAGTACGGCCAGCTCCAAGCAGCCATGCTGCACATGCACTTAGTGGTGCATTGCAGTGGCACTGCTGCACAGCCTGTGGCACTGAGCGGGCGCTGCAGGCCTGCATGCATGTATGCTCTGCAAGTCCATGACATGAACACATGATGCTTGGTCCTCACCTTGACAGGCATGTGCACCAGGTTGTAGTGCACTAGCTGCACCTTGCGCGGCATGAACACGGAAGGCAGCTTGTTGGCTGACTTGAGGGCCAGGTAGCCCCCAAACAGGCCCAGCGCCAGCAGCATAAAAGCACCGCCAAAGATGCCCAACAGCTGCCAAGGGAAGCTGATGCCTGTGGTTAGAAAGAAGAGGAATGTACTGGTTTGTTTCAGAGGACCTGTAGGGCGTGAACTGTGAAGGTGTAGTCTGCCACGTTTTGATGCGGTCCGCAGACAAAGCTTTACCATTGGGCATATGCACGCAACCAGCACAGCTGTTCTGATCGTCCATCAGCTAGCCGCGTCTCTTCCTGCAACAAACCAAGCCAGCAAGCAAGCCTCAAGACAAGCAAACAGAGCCACATCTGGCATGCCTGCTGTCTCACCTGCTTCGGAGTCATCGTAGTCCATGAGCCATATGGGTGTGTTGGGGTCAGCGCCACACGTGTCCAGCTTGATGCCCGGCTTCACCCACTCAGCATACTTGCTGCGAGCACATGCAACAAGACCATACGACAGAGTGCAAGCTCAGCACAGCACAGCAACCAGGCTTTGCCCTGACTATGGTTGGCTACTCGCAAAGTGCATGGCAGGGATACAGTAGCAGAGCAACCGCTGGGTGACTAGAAAGTGCAGCAGGCACCAGATAGCTAACCCGGCAGGATTTACTAGTTGCTGGCTGGTTGCGCCAGCAGCAGTGACAGCGCGTGCAGCGCCGTGCACACCGTGCCTCCCAGTCGGTGGGAGCCGCACTGTTCATGCCGCACAGTGTGCCTTCTGTGACAGAGGTTGTGTTCTGCTGAATGGTGACTGCCCCGCTTTGGGCAGTTTCAGGCAGCCGGTGCACTATCCATGTTAGAGATGGTTTGCAGCATTGTGGGAGGAACCAAGCATGTTTTCAGGTTGTTATAAATGATTTTGCCCGCTCGCCCCACCTGCAGTTGTATCGTGTGAAGTCGTGCTTGCTGAGGCACAGCCGCACCTCCTGCAGCTCAAGCCGGGAGGGGTCCGCTGCTGATGGGGCGCAGCGCAGCCCAATGTGGGGGTTGAACGCCACGCCAAAGAACACGCTCAGCACAGACGAGATCTGCGTATCAGTTGGGAGAAAGCATGCACAGAGGGCAGGGTTTGGCTGGTGGCAGTGCGGAACAACAGCCTGATGCGGGGATGCATGCCACACAAGAGCACACTCATTTCAACAGAAGCTTCGCAGGCGCAAATATGCATAGAGGCAGAGGAGGGTTCCAGACTGTAAACAGCAACATGTTTGCCGTGCCAAGCTGCAGGTGCATCGCTGTGAGCGCACCGTCTGCAGCGTGTAAGGCTTCGTGTTTGATGGCCGTATGCCTGCAGTGCGCAGTGCTGCTGCTGGGTCTGTAACGGAGCTCGCCCTGAACACTGCCATGAAGTACTCCAGCTGGGACATGTTGGTGCAGGTGCCGTGACGCTCCCACTCGTGGCTCCACAGCGCCTGATCACCTGCAGCGTGTTACAGTGTTGTTACATGCATCAGCGTGTTGAGCAGCATGCAGGTGTGCAGCGGCGACAGCAGCAGGGTTTGCGGTAGGGCAAGCCCCGGGTGTGCAACAGCAGAGCACATGCAGAAATGTGTGCATGGGGCGCATGATTGCTGTTTTGTGGTTTACGAGGGCATCACGCGCTTTGTTACAAAGTGCACTGCTGTGTGCGCATCAATATATTTTCAAGCTGCCGGTTACCAGAACCATACACGCAGCGAACCCCACAGACCCACACGCAGTTGCTGAACAGTGTGACTACACTGATACTGTTGCGGTCACTGCTGTTCACCTGCTGTGTCAAAGCGCAGGTTGCCAGACCTCAGATAGTAGCGCAGGCTTGACTCAAAGCCCAGCAGCTGGCTGGGCTGGAAGGGCTCCAGGCTGCAGTACTCCAGGATCTTCACGTCATGGCTTTGGCAGCACAGGAAGTTGAAACAAAAGTCCAGAGTTTACAATTACAGGGAAGTCAGAGAGCACGTTTTATAGCAGTAGGATGCAGGGAGACAGGTTGCGCTGGCTGCCATACATTGGGGATGGTGTCTGGGTCGTCCAAGAAGGTCACATGGGCCATGTGACAGCTGCAGGCGCATCTAGCAGTAGCACATGTCGCACCATGTGATGCAAGTACACATGCAGCACGCAGTCACAGATGAAGTAACCGAGGCACGAAGCATGTGCATAATGTTTGCACCTCCTGCCAGGCTGTGATCGAATGCATCGCTGGCAGCAGAGCCTGCATAAGCGGGGTGTAAGGCTTACCTCACAGGCCACAGACCATGCGTCCAAAAGCCAGGAAACGCCTCATGTCGAGTTATGGCATGCTTTGCTCTGCTTTGTGCTGCCACCGGGACGTAAGCTGGAGGGTTGAACTGCGCTAAGAGGAAGAAGTCGAAATCTACTGCCGTACCAGCACTGGACAGGTTACGATCCGCCCATGCCACAGCTGGCAGTTCCGGAGGTATGTACGTGGGTTCGTGCAAGTCAAACGTGTTTGGCAAGCTGAAACGGAGCGCTGTAGCGCATGCCAGCAGGCACATCAAGCCTCCCAACCGGGAGGACACGTGTGCTACAGCCATTCAGCTATCATAAGTGGAGTTGAACCAAACGCTGTGTTTCATGAAGCGGTTTGTTGATGATCTGCGACGCGCTCAGTTCGCAGTAGGGGCCCGGGGTTTCGGCGACTTCCCCGTCGTTCCGTCACATGAATGACCCAAAGATGCTGCTACACTTACGAGCGAGCTAGCAGGTGTGTCTATGCTGCATACTGGCTTGATTGCGTTGTGTCACCGGACTAGGGTTAGGTATGAAGAGAACAAAAGCCTTGGCTGCTTAGGACAGCGTGTGCTGAGCAATCTTGGCGCACATTACTGAGTGCTTCTTCTAAGTTGAGTTGTGCTCAAGCAGAACTCCAGCATGGGGCTTCACAGTAATCGATGAGAAGCTGTGTTGCACTTCGACTCGGCAGCCTTCGCCACAGCTTGCTACTTGTTCGGCCAAGATCATGGCGTGGAATGTAGTGCTGGATCTGCTGGTCGCCAGCAACCTGGGCATGGCAGTCATGCACCTCGGTAGGGTTGCCCGCTCTGCTGCTATGCTGCATCCACGTGGGCACGCTGCGCAGCACTTTCATGCCGCATGCACTTCATCACGTTCGACAAATACTCCATCATGGTAGTCTCTCGTGTTCCGGCATGGATACTCCTTCCCTGCCGACGACTTGACTGTTGCTTTGTTGCTGTTGCTGCTGCTGCTGTTGGCAGGCCCTTGGGCCACATGCTCCTCTTTGTGCTTCTTCGTTGGTGCTCTCTGTGGTGGCGATGTTCTGGCGTTAAGAGGCGCCCTCATGCTGGCTTACGTGTTCAACCTGATCAATGGGCTCACAGGAGTGCCCAGCTTCCCTTACTACAACGTAGAGGGCCGCCTCAATGTGAGTCACAGCTGCAGGCAGATCTTACCAGCTTGTGTTGAATACTTAAATCCCTGTGGCTGCTCCTTATGTGCGCTTGATGCACAAGTTGGGACTTACGCGCGTATGTAGCTGCAGCAAGGTCACTTTTGACCAGCAGGGCCACTTCTTCACCAGCGCGCATGTCAGGTGCACCTGGGCAGGTGCCCAGCCACGAGCACCAGCAAGCAGCTACAGGTAATGGCGATCGTTCCTGCCTTGCTGCTGCAAGTGATGCAAAGTGTTTCCCTCTGCAGCGCAAGTACGTCGAGCACCCACAGCTACTGGGTGCACCACTCACCCTGCTGCTGCTGCTGCTGCTGCTGCTGCAGTTGGACATGGTGATTTGGGCTGTCGCATCTGGCTTCCTGCATGGCTGCTCTGTGGCACGCATGCTGCTAGACGAGCTGCCCGTGAGGTGAGGACTGTTGTCAGCAATTGCACACATGGGTGGTCTCGGCATTGCGCAAAGCATGTGGCCTAGATGGAGAGGTCGTCGCACGTCTCTGGGCAGCACAGCTGCGTTCTGGCCTCCACGTTAACCCTAGTTGTCGGCTACTGCAATTGACGTTAGTTTGCCTTGCATTCTGCATGAATCTGCATGATTTCAGCCAGGGGATGTGTATCCGTCACATGCGGTGCTTGCACTGCTGTGGGTGCAGCTTCACGCTTTTGGATGTGAGTAGCTAAGAGCACTGACGTCATATCACACCTCGCTGATGAACCTGCATCCGATGCTGGAGAGGCATGTGATTCAAGAACCACTTCCTGCCCTCTCTTTGACTGGATGAATCACCTTGCTTGTGGGTTTACAGGCATTGCCGTCCTGCTGCACATGCAGGTTTGCCACCGAGGACGACGAGCAGCTGGCGCGCTTCTTCAACAGGCGCAGCGGCATGGAACGCCTGGAGGCACGGGTGCGGCGCTGCTGGGAACATGTGCATCTGTGCCTGCATGTGGCTGTTGTACCGCAGGCAGCGTTGTGCTGCTGCTGCTGCTGCTGCTGGAGCTGTTGCATTTGAAGACCGAAGGTAGCTGCTGCAATGCTGCAATGCTGCGCAGTGTCATGGAGGTCTGCATAGCCGAGGCATGTACCATAATGCATGCTGCTGCTGCTGCCGCTGCAGGAGACATTGAAGCGTGGGAAGTGGATACGCATCTCAGCAGGAGAGAGGATCGTCAACAGCATTGAGGTGCGCACGGTTGTTGGGCTGGCTTGGCCTGTCATTCGCAGTGAATGCATCTGCCACCTAATATTAAGCACTTCTTCCCAGGCAGCCTACGATGTATGGGCGTAGCCCTGCCCCATACTGAATGCTCCTTGCAGCTCACCAGCAGAAGTGAAACTGCAATTTGGACACTCCATTCCCTGCACAACACATTATTCCTGCACTTAGCTAGCATGCACTAGTATGCAACCTCAAAATTGCTTGCATGCTGACAGATCGTGTGCCAAACCCACTGCAAATGTTCCTGCCATTGCTTGCATCTTTCTCTGCTGTTATGTTCTGCAGCTGCATGAGCAGGTGTACCTACTGGTAGAAGGCAAGTGCTGCTTCAACAGTGCCTGCTGCTTCCCGTCACGCTTCGGGCACAACGCCCTACACCACCATCACCATCACCACCACCATCATTCCCACACCCACCAGCCGCCACACCCATCACCTGAGACAGCCACCAGCAGTAGTGCTGCCGCAGCAGCTGCAGCATGCAGCAATGCGCAGGCAGCACTGTCACCAGGCCACTCTTCAAGCAGTACCAGCCCCACACCAGCAGCAGCAGCTGCCCTTACAAGCCCTTCATCCAAGCCAGGAACTATCAAGACGCCACTCCCCACACACCCGCACTCACATCCACACAGCTGCAGCCACACACACGACCACACGCACGCATGCAGCAGCAGCGTAGCTGCTAACCCAGACAGCAGTGCAGCTGCAGCTGCAGCCGCAAGCGCAGATGTAGATGCAGTGCCTGCAGGTCTGGTCGAGCCACCGCCGGGGTCGCCGCCGCTGCTGCGCAGTGGTCACATTTTCAGCTTGTCAGCGCTCAACGTGTTTGGAGTGTACATCGGCTTCGACTCCGACCATGGCAGGTGGGTATTGGCAGCAATGCAGTGTCTCCACAGCATGGTGAAGGTTCTGGTGCATTCCAGTTGTGAGGACCCTCACAATATTCACTTGGGACACTGCCCTGTATGCTGGGCACTCAAGGTGGCAGTGACAGCAAACATACTGCATCTTGCCATTGCAGCAGTAGCTGCTGACAAGCTTGGGAAGGAGGCACATGTTCTGATTCTTTTTATGTGCTGCATTGCACTGCAGGCACTTGGAGGTGTGGGCAGAGAGTGACTGCCTGCTGTACAGGTGTGACCTACTGCCATGCAGCATGCTGGTGCAATGTGTTACAAAAAGCGTAGATGCTGTGAGATTGGTTTAGTGGCTGCTGCACGCGCTGTTTGCATGGTAGTAACCAGCAGTGGCAAGCCACAACAAACACCTAGCCAGATAGCAGTTCATATGCAGCTGCACCTTCCTGACCTACATCCCTGCTTATAGCCACCAGCGTTCTGACATATACCTGAATGTGCATGGGTATCTTGCCCATCACCACGCCCTGCCAGCTGGCCAACTACAGCCCTGCGCTGGCCAGCTCATGCATAACTAACACTCCAGCATGCTGACATGCACATTGCTGTCACGCCAGCTGGCCTGTCTCAGCGGTTAGGGAGCCAGCCAACTACACACCACGCCGGCCAGCTCTTGCATGCTGACATGCGCATTGTCTTGCCTTGCTTTCTGCCCCAATTGCCATGCCAGCTGGCCTATCTCAGCGCGCGAGGGGCTGGCTAACTACAGCCCCACGCTGGCCAGCTGATGCATAGTTGAACATACCAGCATGCTGACATGCACATTGTCTCGCCCTTACTTCCCACCATCCCATTGCCATGCCAGCTGGCCCTTCTCAGCGCTTGAAGCTCTGGCAAACTACAGCCTTGCGCTGGCCAGCTCATTCATAGTTAACGTTGCATGCTGACATGTCACATTGTCTTGCTTTGCTTACCAGCATCTCTGTGCCGTGCCAGCTGGCCCATTGCACTTGAGTAGTCAGCCAACTGCAGCCCCGTGCTGGCCAGCTCATGCATATGATGCCATATCAGCATGATCTCCAATCATCTAAATGATGGCATCATCATATAATAATTCTCTATGCGTTGCTGCCATGCCAGCTGGCCCATCTCAGCGCTTGAGGAGCTGGCCAAATCATACATATCAAACATTCCAGCATGCTGACACATTTTCACACATTTCCCTGCCTTACTTCCTGCCCTAATTGTCATGCCAGCTGGCCCATCTCAGCGCTTGAAAAGCTTGACAACTACAGCCCCGCGCTGGCCACCTCATGCATATGATGCCGTATTAGCATGATCCTAATTAAAATTTGTATCATGGCATCTTCACATTACAAATTTCTGTGCATTGCTGTCATGCCAGCTGGCCCATCTCAGCGCTTGAGGAGCTGGCCAACTACAGCCCTGCGCTGGCCAGCTCATGCACAGTAAACATTCCAACATGCTGACATGCACTTGTATGTCTGGCTGTCATTTTCATGCCAGCTGGCCCATCTCCGCGCTTGAGGAGCTGGCCAACTACAGCCCCGCGCTGGCCAGCTACTGGCGCAGCTTCATCCTGTACAGCGTGGCCAGCGAGTTCGAGCACAGGGCCCACAAGGGCAACGCACGGTGAGGCAGCCGCCATGTGTGCATAGTGCCGTCCATTGCCTACAGTGAGTGTGTGGTAGGCATGTGAGGATGTGGCCAGTGGGTTTCGAGCACAGGGTGCACAAAGGCAGCGCACGGTGCGGCAGGCGTCACGTATGTCTGGACCGAGTCTGCGTGAGCTCAGTTGTGGGCGTGAGTGCTGTGATGCCAGTCTACTTGGGTGGTCATACTCAGCAGTATACAGCGCAGGTTGCACAGGGTATGGCGCATCAGACAGCCGCCATCCGTTGCGCAGGGTTTGTGAGCTGGGGCGAGTGGGTGTCCTCCTGTTGCAGTGCATGTTGTGCGCGCGCTTCGGCAGCAGCTTGACTAGAGAGTATTTAGAGGCGCAGCACGACTGAGTAGTGAGCAAATAACAAACAATGTACATCCACCCTTTCCACTGCTGCTGCTGCTGCTGCTGCTGCTGGCGGCTGATGCAGGTGCTCCACTGGCGAGTACGAACCCGACACGTGGCTGGATGCCAGCGACTAGTATATCGTGAACACCCACCGGTTCCACTGTTGCTACTGCTGACGTCAGATGCCATCTTGGAATTTGAACTGCTGCACGCCTGAATTACTGCTGCTGCTGCTGCCGCTGCTTCTGGGATATTTCCGGATCTGCAGGTGCTCCACTGGCGAGTACGAACCCGACACGTGGCTGGATGGCGAGCGCTCACGCGACTTCACAGACGCACTGCGGCCCTACGAGCAGCCCACCAAGCCCAGCTGGGCAGGCGTGAAGCGGTGAGC
The DNA here is from genome assembly GCA_902809745.2 of Tetradesmus lagerheimii. Classification (NCBI taxonomy): domain Eukaryota; kingdom Viridiplantae; phylum Chlorophyta; class Chlorophyceae; order Sphaeropleales; family Scenedesmaceae; genus Tetradesmus; species Tetradesmus lagerheimii. Next base: position 29,423 of record CADDIJ020002037.1, on the reverse strand, counting down.
AAGGAGACGCACAGTGCATGTGTACACTGTGTACACATGCAGCGGCTGTGTGCAGTCCGCCATAAACATGGTCAACTAGGAGATGTCAGAGTGATGCACCCCATTTGCCGGATTCAAGAGGTGATGGCACGTAAGCGTGCTAGGCCTGGGGCGGCAGTACTAGTATCAACATCATACTGTCAGCTGTTGGTGGTGGCCCCCCGTTGGTGCCTGACTGGGGTTCCCATTCCTGTTTGAGTGGAGCATGTCATGTAATGTTGACAGTCGCGCCTGCTGCTGCCGCATGTGCAGGTGGATCAAGAAGGCAGTCAGCCCCTTGCCTCCTCACGGCATCAGGCACACGTAAGTGGCGGCAATGCACGGCATGCGATCTGTCAGCAGCTGTATCATAGATCATGTCGAGCGCCACTTCATGCAGACAATGTGCCCACACGGATTGGGTGCGCTCATTCCCCCGCATTGTTCAGGTGGCAGTGCATCTGGCATCACTGTGGTGCCTGAGGCAGCCAGGCGGGCAGTCTTTCAATTGACCTGACAGCCTGCTGTCGCTCTGCTGCTGCTTTCCTCACATCGTCTGCTGTGCTGATTTCTTTCCACACAGTGCGCTGCCAAGCACTGGCGTGATGGCGCGCATTCGGGCCATGGCCATTGCAGACGCTCGCAAGCAAGCAGAGGAGGCAGCACAAGCAAAGCAAGCAGAGCTGGAAGAGATCGCAGCATGCAGCATCTGTTCTGCTGACATTGGCGCAATGATGCTCACCCCACGCACTGCAGCAGCACTGCGGCACGAGCGCGAACGCGCTTGGCTGCAAGCATGGAGCGACACCAACGCTGTTCAGAACACCAGCATCTGGCTGGGTCTGCCGCCTGGCTGCGCGCCAGATAGGTTTGGCCGACTGTGGCCATTGCAGGAGCAGCAAGACGGGGAGCAGCAGCAGCTGCTGGGTGGTGATGCAGGGTTTCTTGCAAGGAGGGCGTCATCAGCAGCAGGAGATATGACCGTTTGGATGGGCATGCCGCCTTATGGGGCTGTATCGCCTGAGATGTGGCAGCAGCAGCAGATGTGGCTGCAGCAGCCACAGCTGCGATCTGCGATGGCGCCAAGTGTAACATTGGGCAGCAGCACTCTCTGGTCAGGGCTGCCGTCTGTTCCAAGGTTTGCATATCCCTGGCAACAGCAGCAGCAGCAGCAGCCACCGCCGCCGTCACCTGCAGGCTTCACTTTCAGCCAGCAGCAGCAGCAGCAGCAGTACCATTGGGAGCAGCAGCAGCAGAAGCTGCAGCAGGATGCAGCAAAGGCGTGGTTCCTGCGAGCGCACCCGATTCCGATTCAAGCTGGGAGTGATGATGAGGGCAGCACTGCAGGAAGCGTCACCAAACCCCTGCTGGGGCCCGAGCACTGAGGTGTTTGGCTCGCTGCTTGCAAAAACATGGATGACTCTCTGTGCTTGGTGTGGCATGTTGCTGCTCACAGGCTGTGCACGCGTGTGCATGCGTTACGCTTCTCCAACAGTGTGTGCCGGCCTGCATTTTCATGACGAACACGTTGGGCATTGAACCGTGTTGTTTGCTGTGGTTGTACCCGAAACTTGCAGTGTTGTCTGGAACCATTCCAGTGCTGGAGTTCAGCTCTGTTGCGCATGCCGAATGTGCTGTACTGGTGAGCTTGTCTGATGGTGCTCTCCTGGCATGTTCGAGATGTTGCTGTGTGTTTGAATAGACCAGGAAATCAGCAGACACTGCAACAGCAGCATGTATGCCATACAGTGTAGCCACAATGAGTGCAGCACTGTTTCATCAGCAGCCAGCTGCAACCAGGGTTTGCGCAGATGCTTCCAGAACCCCTTGCTACTGCTCATTACCCGTAGTACGTGTATACTGTAGCTACCACACATGTGCAGCATCAGCATATTCATGGATCAATGTAGTACTGGGTGTTGTGCATGGCTAAATACAGTTTTGGATGGTGTGTTGTCACAGGCTTGCAGATTCACATTCTAGCTGGAATCTGCACTGTATGGCTTGCAACAAACTGTTCAGCTCGAGTCAAGCAGTAGCTTTCAAATTGAAGCGTTCAACCCCGTGTGATCTGAGATGCCAGGATCCCGTATCCCGTTCATTCACAGATGCCAGCAGTTGTGATGCACTGCAATGCTGTGTTGAATCTAGCACGCTGTGCTGGACCTTGGTGGTGCAAAGGCCACACTGCAGTGTGTGGTCTTCCAGAAAAGAAAGAGTAGGATGCGTAGTGCCATACCATTCCGCATTCTGTGCCACATTGTTCAGCATTGACAGTCAGCGGCGCATTACAGTGGGTGGGCCAGCTGTGCATGCGTGTCGCAGCGAGACAGCATTGGGTTGCACAATGAGGGAGGCAGGATCGGGGAGTTTTGCCTTTTGCTTTACTTGCTTTGCATGCTGCCTTTCCAGTACCGCTAACTCTTTACATATTATATACTTTGGACTTGAGACATATATGCGCTGGCAGGCAGCCTGTGCGGCATTATCAGAGCTGTTTTGGCAATTGACGGCTCAAGCTGCAGGTGTTACTGCTTGCCAGCAGCTGAGCCGCTCATAGTAGCAGTGCTACTGTTTGCTGCTGTCGCTGACTCATCAACAATTGCTGTTGGGTGGAGCACATCATCATCATCATGTTACCCATTAAGCCATAGCATCAACGCCATCGGCCCCGCGCCCCTCAGGAGCGGAAGAAAGAGGGAGCACTGCTCCATTGGGTGGAGCACCAGATATACTTGCATGTTGTCCATTTCTGCTGATGCTTCACCTCTGCATCTGTTTTGTTCAGATGCAATTTAGACTGATCACCTGCTGGTGGCACATGTTGCCAGATCATGCATGCCGCATGGTTGAGTCAGGCTCGAGCCGCTCGAGCCGCGCGAGGCTCGCCATGGTGCGGGCAGTGGTGGCTGATCCCTGCTCAAGCCTTGAGGGTGCAGCGCTTCTGATGGCCTGGTGAGCATGTTTAGTCTAACTTTACAGACTTTTCAGCGTAACTTTTGCTGTAAGTTATTCACGGCGGTTTGCCTATACTGAAGCAAGGCTGTCATCAAGTACTCCTTGATGGCTTGAGTCTGGCAGACAGAACGGCGCCATCTAGCCACTAACAGCACCACATGCACGTTTCGCAGGCCGTCATATGCAGTTTGAGTAAGTGGCAGCAAACTAGAGACCAAGTGCACGTCACGCGACCTGAAACAGCTGCGTGAACATGACAAGGACGAAAACCCTGAGCCGCTGTGCACGTAGGCAGGCTGCTAGAACATCAGCTTCCACGATACGATCGATGACTTTCTTATGCTTATCTCGTGTCCAAGCACACCAGGGTTGCGCAGCAACAGCAACACAGCATTATTTTGGCGGAAACACAACAGGGTCGCCCGCCTGAAGCGTGCATAGTCTAGCCCGCTGTCTATCACATCATTATCAATCACACCAAAAACCTTTGATTTCTGCTCAAGCAGCACCTCTCCCGGCACCGTCACCGTCAGCGGCCTTGAGTACACGTCTCACCGTCAGCTAGACGCTTTGTTGGAGTGCAGGATTCAAGGTCATCACTGCCTGTAGGCCTTTTTGAACATTGATTATAGTCTATCAACAGCTTTGGGGATCAGACTAGCCTTCACGAAACGCGAAGCACGTCCAGGGTTGAGGTCGACGACGTTGCCCCTTGTCAAAGCCCTATCAGTGCATGAAGCGTGACTTTTCAGGTGATATGTCGTTACTTGCGCCATTTGGCACCAGTAGCGACGCCGGTCATGGCTACGGCATGGGCCATCAGGAGCCAAAGCGCCCCTGCTACCCTGAGCATGCTCAACTGCCAAGCCAAGCCGGCTTTTCAAACACGGACATGTTCTGCCCGCCAGGCAGCTACAGTGGCTCAAGGTCAACACCCTTCAACATGCAGCTGCCAGAGCCTACTGCTTTCCAGGTGCCAGCAGCAGCAGCACAGCCCTTCATGGGCCTTGCTGCAGCTGTGAACCCTGCTCGAATGATGGCAGCAGGCCAGCCAGAGCTACGCATGCCATTTGCAGCCATGCCAGGCATGCAGTTAGCAATGGGCGGCTACATGCAACAGCAGATTGCGCCGTTCCCACAACAGCAGCAGGGTATCGCAGGCAGCTCAGCAGCTACTTTTGCCAGTCCAGACCTGCTGCATGCCTCCGCAGTACCACCAGCAGCTGCACCACCGTCAGGCAGCCTGCAGGCACAGATGCGTTCACAGCAGGCCAACACGAGGCAGCAGCAGCAGCAACAGCAGCAGCAGCAGCAGGTGCCTGCTGGCCTGCGGCTTGCAGAGGATTGGCGGCCAATGAACGAGCTGCAGCGGCTGCTGCCGCGGCTCAATCAGGAGTACAAGCGAGAGATGGCGCTGCTGCTCAAGGCGTGCCAGGTGCGTACAGCAGCGCTGCTAGCAGCAGCGCATGCGCTTGCAATGAGGGTGGCAGAGGGGGCAGCAACAGTACGTAGTGTACTTTGCTTGCACTTGTAGTGGACGCTACAATCGTAGCAGCAGTGATGCTGGTTCTAGTGTGGCGGTGGATGCAACAGCAGCGTTCTCCTTGATCATTTGTGTGTGCGGAGCAGCAGCTTGGTTGCAGGAGTGTTGTGGCATGCTAGCTGCTGGCAATAATGCACAGTGTTTCCCGCGCGTTAGCGACCATTCCAGCGGACTGCACCACCGGTCGTTGGCAGTGCAGCGCAGCGCGCTACTAGCAACTATGTTGCAAACAACCTGCTGCTTCCACCATATACGCTCAGTCTCTCTCTTTCATCGGCAATGTCACTGCTGCCTGCTGTGCCTCTTTTCCAATCACAAACAGGTGGCCGGCAAAGTGACCAAGACTAACCTCCCGGCCACGCCATCAAGCGGCATGCTGCTGCTTGACCCCGCAGCACGTGAGCAGCTGAAGCACCAAGTGCTCTCCAACTGCAACGACAAGCACGCAGCCGTCACTGCGGCCTTCCGCGTTGCAGCGCAAGCCGTCGCAGCAGCTGCCAGCAGCATTGCCCCTGGCAGCCACGCGAGCGCTCGCGCAGCAGCAGCGGCAGCAGTCGAGGTGTTTGGGGGCACCGGCAGCAGCAGCGGAAACCTGTCTACGCTTGCGGATGCAGCTGGGAAGGTAGATGCTGGCACGTTTGCAGACCCGGCACCTGAAGCAGTAGCAGAGGCCCTGCAGCAGCTGCGCAGTAGCTACCACCAGGAGCTAGTTGCAGCCACGTCAGCGCTGTTTGCAATTTGCCGAGGTTTTGGGCAGAGCACGACAGTTGCTGCTGCGGCCTCGCAGCCGATCAAGAACGCGTTGGCAGCTGCGCAGCAGCAGCATGTGCGGGTGGAGCAGCTGTGGCAGGATGTGCTGGTTGTAGCGGCTGGCAGTCGTGAGTGAGCGCTGCTGCATGTTGGCAGTGTGATGCTGTTTGCACACTTTTGATAGCCTGTGCAATGAGTCCGATTTTGAGTATGTAGAGTGTGTGTGCTGTAATCTGTGGTGGAGCAAGGGTGGCTGTGCATGTTACGCACAGTACCACTTGGCCACCAGTTTTGTCCTGCGCAAGAGTGAGGTTGCAACTGTACATCAGTGCAGTTGCGGAATAGCTGGCAATTGTTTACTGCGTAGTAAACAGTAGTATACTATGACACTTTGCAGCTGCTTCCCTTGCAGCTGCATGTTCCTGTGTAGGCAGGCAACATACGTAGGCTTTTCTTCCTTGCATCATGCACGCATTCATTCTGAAATCTGGCTGGGAACACTCCACATGCTCCCAGCCTGCCTGCCTGAACTCGTCAGCACCAGCAGATACAGCCGCACTCGTCATGTGTCCTTCAACACCACAGCACTTGTGAGAATGTGATGTTGCAGCACAGACACTGGTTGTGCAGCAGCCAGTGCCTCAGCTATGTACTCGGCGCTTGCATGTCTATGCGTGCTTGCACCTGGATAGCCTAATTGCTTGTGCAGTGCATATTACAACAGGCGCCCCCGACAGCGCCTGACTCTTTTGCTTTACCCAGCTGCTGTAGTCAAGCAGTATCTCACCCTTCTTGTTCTGCTCAACTGCACGTGCTTGCAGCGTATATTTTGCTGGTTTGCCTGTCAGGTATACCCTGGATACTATATTGAACAGTACTATGTCCCATGTTGATACTTCTTCTGTTGGGTCCCCATACGTTTGCTTGCGGCTCGATTGGAGAGCGCTTGACTCTGAAAAGAGTATGAGCTGGCGGCTTTTTGGACCACAGAATGCAGCATTTGGTTCTGATGCTGCAAGGCCTTCACACCATCAAACTGAGTTGTGCTGCGTCTGCTTTCTTGATTATATCGCATCGCACGGAGAACTTCTGGGGAGCCAACAATGCACTCTAATCACGCAGAACAGGCATTGCTGCCCTTCTTCTGCTGCCCTTGCATGCTGGGTTATGGCATGTACAAACGGCGTACAACCAGCCTGATTGAGCGGATCCGTTTGTCTTGCTGTCTTTGCTGTGGTGTCCAAGCGTCGTTGCATGTGCAAGCTAGCAGTTGTGCATGCGGTGAACTGGCTGCATTGCTCACTGCAGGCTTTTAGTTATAACTTGTGCTCGCTGTCATGTCCACATGCCGGTAGCTGATGTGGGCCACATCTCTAGGCAGCAATACACACTGTGTTCAGTCTGTGTGGGCGGGGGTGTATGAACAGGGACGGATTGCATGCTGTTGTCTGAACTGTTTGTTTGCTTCAAGCAGAAGCTCTGGCATACAACAGGACTGCCTGGAAACGGGTCTGACAATGCTGTTGTAGCCAGACGTCGACGGTGCATACACATACATTTGGTGAACACTGATATGTGCTGACCATGTGCATGTGTGTTATATCTGACAGCGCCATGCGTCGGGATGCGTTTTGTCTTAGTTTTGGTTTATCAGGGTTGCATGAGGCGGCAAACACAACCGGCTCAAGTTTCTGGATTTCGGCAACATATGGACAACACTTCAGCTGCTGGCCACAGACAGACCTGTTTAAAACCCTTATTATGCTTCCCTACCAGCATAGACGTGTGGGGGCACTTCAGCCGGCTTTTGCATTCCTGGATTGTGTGCCCGAAATGACAGTCTGCTGCTGTTGAGTTGGATCAGGCCCACCTCGTGTGCACATGCGTAGCATGTCATGCTTCTTTGTACTCAACATCAACCATATATGTTACCGCCTGTTTTGCCTCTAGCAGCGAGCGGTTCCTGCAGGTGCTGTGGTAGTGATCTGGCGCGTGCTTCGTCAGACCCCTGCTAGGGCCTGGGGTGGAGGTCTTGGTGGTTGGTCAGAGTGGTTGGCAGTGTATCGACGACGCTTCCAGGACAGCACCCGAATGTAAACTGCCATAACATCTGAACTTCGAAACCGTTGCTTTTGTCTGCGAAGACGCTGGCGTGACCGTGGATGTCTGTGAATGCAGCTTCTGCACCGCAACTTGTCGCACTTGCCTTTGAACGTACCAGTAAACATCTTTAGTTAGTATATTCTGCATTAGTTACCAATCTCTGGCGTGGTGTCACTAGTGAAGGCTCAGCACAAGCCAGTAGTAGTGCTGGGGCAAGGATGGTGGCAAAAGCGCAGCTTGTGCTGCTCTGCAGCACCACTTTTCTGTACGGTGGGTCCTACATGTCATTGCAGTCAGCATGCCTGGGTGGAGCAGAGCACATGGGGGTGCAATGCCTGCAGCAGAGTCAGCAGCAGCAGCAGCAGTGGCACTGAACATGGACAGCAGCGAGCAACATGCCGGGCAGTAGGACCGCCTAAATATCAAAATCCGTTCATGGGCGATGCATGAATATACCTTTGCAAGGAGCAAGTTCCTTGTGCTGCAGCAATGCCGGCAAAACTGAGAGCCACAGGTAGCAGGCATATGATCAGCATGCCAACCAGCAGCAGCAGCACCACAGCATCAACGCTGTTACCGTGTTTCCCTCCACCCCTTGCAACAGCCGGTCCTATCCACCAACGAATCTCTTGCTGAGACACTACCTTTTCGCTTCTGCGTTAATTTCCACTCTGCACCACCCATCTGTTTCACCAAGCATTTGCGTGCATGTGCCAAACTCCACTGTGTGTGCAGCGCTCTGCTTCATGGCACAGGCTGCCCTGCTGCCTTACATGATTGACAAGCTGGGGGCCAAGGAGAGCAGCACATATGGCTTGCTGATGAGCACCTTCAGTGCGCTGCAGCTGGTTGGCAGCTTGCTGTCAGGTGTGAAAAGTAGCAGCACTCTTGCAGAAAAAAACATGCAGACACACCCTACCCCTGCATGCAGGCGTGGCTTGCAACACACAGATTGGCAGAATCACTGCTTGGTTTGGCATCGACCAGCGCTGATCGGAGACACTGCAGCAGCAGAGAACTGGATGGCGATGGGTGCATGTGTTGCTGTGTAACAGCTGGTGGCGCGTGACTGGCTGCTGGCAGCGGCTTGTGATCAGGCGTTATAGCGTGGACTATGTGGTGTGGGCCTGCAGCCAACACCACAGCAGGAGCACACAGCACAAGCGCTACGCGGTACAGTTGGATCACAACTTGCTTTCTAGAACAGTCAGAAGCAATGAATGCTACAGCCAAGCTGCAACAATCAGTACACATGCATGTGTCTTCTAAACCAGTAGTATGTGTCATTTGCTGCTGCAGGCCCATTGGTGGATGCTTACGGGGGCAAGCTGCTGCTGATCATCTCCTTTGCCAGCTCAGCTGTCTGCTACACCATGACGGCTACAGCCACCAGCATATGGATGCTGTTCGTCAGCAGGTGATATATATATATATCTGTACTCGGACAGTAGCTTAGCCAGTCATACGACAAAGTTGCTTTTGAAAATGCTTGCGCCCAAGGCAACTCAGCCAACTTAGCAACAGCCAGTACATAACAGTGTTATGTCACATGTTTGCCACAGCATGTGATATTTCCATGTGCGCATCCTGCTGCAGATATCCGCGGCTGACATCAGCTGCTTGCCTGCTTGGCTGGCCAGTGTGAGCTGCAGGCCATGATGTTGGATTCATGTTGAAATTACTTTAACCCTGGGTTCAATGCTAATTTTCTGTGCACTGCACTCCTGCTGCTGCTGCTGCTGCTGCTGTGTCCAGGTTGGCCACCCTCATGCAGCACGCAGTCCTCGCAGCGCGCACCATTGTCACAGCACAGTCTCCAGAAGACGAGCGGGCAGCGCTGCTGGGTTACATTGGCGCCAGCTATGGTTTAGGGTTTGCCGCGGGGCCTGCAGCTGGAGGCTTGCTGAGCAGCGTTAGTTTGCAAGCTACCGCTTGGGCTGCAGCAGCAGGATCATTGCTGGCGCTGGGCATTGTAGCAGTTTGGCTGCCAGCAGGTGAGGCTGTTGGCTCATCAAAATCTTGCAGTGCTGTCGGCATCTCGGCAGTGAGTTCACCAGCTGCACATTCAGCAGCAGAAACTATATCTGGTAGTTGCTGCTGGCACTGTCGCGTGTCCTACAAAGTGCCAAGCTGAGTGGGACCCAACAGAATGCAAGCTGATCTGCCACCCTGCTGCTTCTCTTGTTCTGCCGCAGATGCACCCAGCAAGCAACGCCAGCAGAAGCAGGATGGCAAGAGCAGCAGCACCGGCAATAGCGCAGCTGGTCCTGCAGCATCGCAGCGTGCATTCAGTGTGGCAAGCTTAGCAGCAGTAGTACGCTACCCTGGTGTACCATCGCTGCTGCTGGTGCAGGCTTGCAGTGGTCTTGCGCAGTCTGTGTTTCAGAGCACGTTCAGCTTGGTGATCAAGAAGCAGTACGGGCTGAGCAGCAAAGCAAACGGCATGATGCTGTCGTATGTGGGCTGCTGTATTGTGTTTGGTGAGTCAACTGTTCACCAGCATTTTGTGAAATAGCAGCAGCACTCTGGCAGAAAGGCATGCAGAGACACCCTATCCCTGCAAGACTGCACATTCTGTGCCAAGCAGTGCACTTGGTCATGACAGCTGCAGTGGCGTCAACACACATTGCAGCCAGCTACAGTGGCTTGGCTTGACATGCAGAGCGCCATGCATTCAGTGGTGGTGACTGTGTTGTTTGCACATTGACACTGCCCTGTCCTGCTGCATCACTCATTCGCAGTACACCTGCTCCACATGACGTGTGCACCCAACAAGCCCCCTGTGTGCTGAACCTAAACCTCTGTCAACTGCACGGCACTGTGCCGCATTGCACTGCTCGCAGCTCGTGCTGAACCTAAACCTCTGTCTATTGCACGGCACTGTGCCGCATTGCACTGCTCGCAGCTCAAGCAGTTGTGATCAAGCCAGTCAGCAAACGCATAGGAGAGACAGCAGCAGTATGCGGAGGGTGTGCGTTGCTGGCGCTGTCTTTCCTGGCCCTAGGGGCCAGCCAGCAGTTGTGGCAGCTGCTAGCTTGCCTGCTGCCACTGGCCGTTGCTGGCGTCACAGTTGCCACACTGAATGTGGCAAGGCTGACAAAGGTACGTGACTTGCCAGGATACAGCTGTCGTGCTGCGCTTGTGGTTCCACATGACGGCAGCGGAGACTTGGCTTCTGTGCATACGCATACGCTGCAGCAGGCCATAAATTCTAGGTTGTTGCTCATCAATGCTGGCACCTCACCACCCCACGGCTTGCTGTCTGGAGCTGTACAAGCTGACTTACACACAAGTTTGGTACCTGCCATGCTGTTCTGTGCAACTGCTGCCTCTTGATAGCCTGCTTCCTTCGAAACTTCACTCTGCTGCCGCCGCCCCGCTGCTGCTGCTGCTGCTGCTGCACATCTAGGCTGTCCCCACCAGCCAAGCAGGCACAGTGATGGCGCTAGACATGAGTCTGGGCAGCGGGCTGCGAACAGTAGCGCCCCTTCTGGGTACATGGATGATGCAACGCTACGGTTACCCCTGCGTTGCTGGCACTTGTGCAGCGCTGCTGGTTGCCGCGCTGCTGCAGCAGCTGGCCATTGGGCGGCGATCAGCTGCAGCAGAGGTACAACAAGAAGAAGATACCAAGAAGGAGCAGTAGTTGCTGAGGTGCGTCCGTGCATCTTCTTCAGTCGCACAGACACGTGGCAACTGGGTTTTGCTGCGCGGGCGATGTGTTTGGTTTATCCAGCTGTGATAAACTTGGCATGTGGTGTTGGTTGTGGTCCCTCGTTTTACTACGTGTAATAGCAGATGTTTTGCCAAGAGACACCAAGTGACAGCACTGGTGCTGTACAGCTGTATGGCTCCTGAGCAGCTACCTGCACCAGAATACACCTTGTGTGCAGCACTGCCCACTGTGGTCGTTGCCTTTCCAACCTCTTGTGGAGACCACAGTTTGATCTACGCACATGCATCAGAATGCGCACATCAAGATTGGCGGGCGAAATGACAGAGCGAGTCAAAGGGTCGCGAAGTCAAAGTGACTTCTTGCGCTGTGATGAGACGCCTGAGCATGTTCTGTAGCTCCTTGTTCGGTTCTCATATTGCGTGTTGCTAGTCGTTTTATTACAACGTTCTCCGCGGCATCGATCTGACCGAGGCACATGGCGTACGCACTTCTGCGAGGCCAGCGAGGGACAGGTAACAGCAGCCATGTAATACACCATATACCAATGTTTTTGAACATTTCAACGTTGAACCTGGCTAGAAGATGCCCTCAGCTGTACTATGTGTCCCAGCCTGCTGGCCCAGATGTGCATGCAATGCATTCTAAATGCATGCGTTCACCACATCCCTGAAACTGTGCGTTGCAGGCATGCTGAGACTTCAAAGTAACTTGGCTACTCGAAACTTCAGCTATGCCAGCAGTTCCATGCTTGTCGTAGCCAGCAGAAGCAGCACAGGCAGGCGCTCATCTACTGCCAGCCCACACTTCAACTAGCAACAGCCTGCCAGATGCTGAAAAGCTTGAACATCTACAGGTGCGATGGGCTTACTTTAACTGGTTTGCTGTACGAAAGTGCCGTCTCGCTGTGCTGTTGCATAAGTTTTGCAGCGAAGATGCTGGCTGACTTTGACCTGCTGTGACATTGCATCTGCACCCTTGCCCCTAGTGCCCGCATGCGCCTCATGCTATCGTGCATAAGGTCATCCTGTCCTAGGTGTCAAGTTGTATTCAGAGTGTGGGGTTTTATCGATTTGAGCATGGCAACCCATATGCTTGCAGATGCATCTGGTGTTTGCCTGTTGCATTTGGTATCACCGCCCAGAAGCTCATCTCACATGCCATACTGCCAGCATGCACCTGCTGCACGTTGGCTGATGCAGCACCATTGCTGTGACGTCGTCGTGCAGGTGCCTGCCTTACCACTGCACAGCAGGCCAAGAGGCAGGACAGACAGCATTGTTCACAATGGCGCAAACTTTGCTGCATCCAGTACCACCAGCAGCCACTCTCCCACCACCTGCTATATGGCAGCAATTGAGATGCCGTCAGCTCTGGAGCTGCATCACGTGCCACAGCAGAATGGCATAGCACCAAACGATAGCACAGCTGCTGACACTGCAGTCACAGTGCCAGAGCCAAACGCTGCGGCAGCTGCCAGCCAGCTTCAGCACGACCTAGATGCAGCGCCTGAGTACACTGCGCCACTTGGAGCATCAGAGGCAGTTAGCGCAGAGGCAGCAGCAACACTGGCAGCAGCAATAGCAGCAGCAGCAGCAGCAGCAGCAAACGCTGCTGCTGCACCTGCAGCTGGTAACAGTGCCAGCAGCAGCAGCAGCAGCAGCCGGGGCACCCAACAGTCATCTGTGCTGGTCATTGAGGCCTTTGCATCCAGCTATCAAGTAGCTAGACAGTTACGGCTGATCAATTCAGACGCAGCACAGACCGGCCTGCAGGTCAGCGCGTATGCTGCAGTTGAGCTCGATTCAAGCTCACACGAGTGTTCCCCAAATGGCGGCTTGATCGGTGTGGGCCGCGAGCGCTATGCCAACATTCGTGGATGCCTCAGGGATGCTGCAGTGCAAGGGCAGCTGCTGCGATTCGTGCAGCGGATGCTGCAGCAGTCAGCAGACGGTAGCGGCCAGCGCATTGACGCCATTCTGGTGTTTGCAAGCCCTGCTGCTGACGCTGCTTGTTACGTCTATTATATTCCAAAGCTGAGCAGCATTGGCCTCAACATCGATGATACAGGGCGCCTGCAGCAGCCGCACAATGTGCAGCAGCAGGCAATGGTGAGGCAGCTGCAGCAGCAGCTGTACGAAGCAGACAGGCATGTGTCAAGCGTACTTGGAATGTACCGCATGATACAGGCGCTGAGTGCTGCAGCAGATGAGGCAGTACAGCCAGGACAGAGCAGCACAACGGCTGGCAGTGCAGCACACAACCACACTGCAGTGCAGGCGATGCAGCCAACCCTAACGCGGCTTGTCATAGTTGGCCCATGGAGTGAGCAGCAGCTGCTGCTGCCGCTGACAACACCTGAGCTAGAAGCCAGCAGGCAGTGTGCAGCAGCAGCATTAGCAAGGCAGCGTCAGGGCCTGCGCCTGGCATCCTCAGGTGCCAATGTCATCAGCTACACAGTCGCATCTGACACAACAGATGATGAGGGCGAAAGTGACGTTATTGACTTGTCAGTAACAGTAACAGGCTCAGAATCTGAGTCAGACGTAGCAGAGGTCACAGTAGCTGCAGCAGCACTGCAAGATGATGCAGGAGCCATGGAGGTAGTTCCGTTAGGTCTGCATAGGCGGCCTTTCCTGGAGCCTCAGCTAGCTGGCAGCTTGACAGGTGGCGACCTGCTGGTTGGAAAGCAACCCTGGTGCATGTTTGGGGAGTTGAAGGGGGATCTGCCACCTTTGGCAGTGATCACAGATATGCAGCCGGCCCTACCAGAGGGCGGATGCATCTGCGGCGCATGTGATGCGCGAAATGATGGGGTAGATGATGAAGCAGAAGTAGATGGAGCAGCAGGGGAGGGAGATGGCGACAGCAATGCGGCAGCACAGCATGAGAGGCTTGTGGAGCCGATCTGGCCAGAGGCATTGGTGCTCACGCTGATGAGGATGCTGCAGGGGCAGGTTGTTGCAGAACGTGCTGCAGCTGCGCAGCGCGCGGCAGAAGCAGCTGCTGCCGCTGCTGCTGGTGCAGGAGGCAGGCGGATGAAGCGTGGCAGCGGTGCAGCTAATAATGCAGCCGGCAGCGCCAATAGAGCGACAGCAAAAAAGCAGCAGCAGAAGAAGAGTGCATCTAGCAGCAGCAGCAGCAGCAGCCAGGCTCCTTCTGTCCTAGCGCCTCCTGTGCCGGGTGCAACAGAGGAAGAGCGCTGGCAGCAGCTGATGCAGTGCAACAAGGAATTGCTGGCAGAGTTTGCACGTACGGAGTATGGCTTGGCAGTCAAGACGAAGATCAAAAAGTACGATTTGGCCAGCATGATCTATAAGCATGAAACGGCCAACGGCAAGCTGGTGGCATCTGCAGCGCCTCAGATCATTGAGGCAGATGCAGGACGTGTGGAAAGTCACGGTGCTTCACCAGCATCAGTGTGAGCTGTTCTTTTAGCCTGTTTTCGGCTTTTGCTGGACAAGCCTAACGACAGCGGTCAACCGATTTTTCAAGCTGGCAGGGCTGCTGGCCCAGCAGAGTGACTGTGATGTGCATGTTCATGATGATCGATGCTGCCCGCAAACGAAGGTTGCGGCTTGCATCAGGGTGTGCGTTGACGCGGCCACCGTCTGTCGATGTGCGAGTGCTGCTGCAGCAGGCTGTGGCCCAGTTATAAATTCATTATTACGGTTGAGCAGGGGGGTTGTCAGTCATCTTGCACGATGTGATCACAGGGTCGAGCTGCACCCAGCAAGTTTTGAAGGCATCGGCATGTTATCGATTGCAGGAAGTTGGGTTGCTCCCTGTTTGGTGTCCTGCAATCCTTTATACTGGGCTTGTGCAGAAAAGGCAAATCTCAGGCTGCTGGTCTCTCAGGCCTGAGGGGCCTGAGGGGTGCCTGCGGATTCTTTGCAGCTTGCACTTGCACACGCCGCAATTGCAAGCACAATTGTTATACGTTTGCAGTTCATGATGACGCCGGGCGGTCTGGGATGAAGCACTGTGTTTTCGAAAGCAAACCAAGCACACGCGCGCAGGCACCATGGCCACCATGTACATACGGCCATACGTGGGTGTTGGAGAACGTTGTGAACGCACACATGTCTGCCAGTGACACGTCCCCTTTACGCCTACGAGCTGGTTGGCTGGTGACATGTATGTCGGGTGACACAAGTCACACTCACGTATGAGCGTATATTTTACCGGTAAAACTGTTTGACATGCTCACTTGACATGCAGTAGGGAATGCGTGTGCCACTCACTCCAGCGACTTAGGGTCTCGTTAAACGAAGCTCCCAGGCGTGCGTCGGCCTGCGCATTCACAGAATCGAATCGCCACAGCAGCGAACGCCCTCACAAAAGCCATGAACGCGACAAGATTCTTATCTTTTAGCCTGCGCAGTCGATCGCTTGACCTCAAGGTCGTTGACAGGTGCAGCTGGTGACACTGCATATTAGCTGTTAGTGCATCATCAGTTGTTAACTATTGTTTTATAACATAATGTCTGGCAGCTACCAGCTCAGCATGAGCATACGCACTTCTGAGCCGGCTAGCAGCTCTAGCGCCACAGCCACGTACTACCAGTGCAGCAGCAGGGGATCGTTTCAGACACGTCAACAGCTGTTTTACTTATATATCGAGCGGACTCTGTGCAGCGTGCTTGTTGGCAGTGCCACGCAGCAGCAGCAGCAGCAGCAGGAGCAGTGTGTGCGAGGGAGCAGCAGCTGTGGCTCATACCTGGCCCAATTTCGCAACAGCGCTGCTGATATACACCAACACAAACTGGCAGACTGGAGTCCTTGTCAGCAACAGCATGCACCCGGCCAGACAGCTGCATGCGCAGTGCCAGCGCCAGCAACAGAAACTGAAACATTGACTCAGGCCATGAAACTCAGCTGCAAGCCCATGTCCCATACTACGTAGTGTTTGTCACACTTGTGCTCTGCCTGGACTTTGGTATGTGTGCAGGTGCAGCAACGGACCGTGCAACTGTAAAACAACTACAATGGTCAGGGCGTCACACTTGAGTGCAGCACTGCTGCCGGTGCTGCTGCTGCTAGGCTGTGCTCAGGCAGCACCAACAGTACGCACAGACAACAGCCCAATCTGTAACACGGTGTTTCCACAGTGTCAGGCGAAGTGCAAGCAGGGGCAGGACTACATGTTTGTCTGCTCAGCAGGCAACGGACCACAGGGCGGGCCATACATCCTGTGCCAGTGTGTTGCACCTGTAATGCCAGTGGGGCCTAGGGCACAAGGTAAGCTTGGTTGGCAGCTGATATTTGATCAATCAGATTGATCAGCAGCATGCCGACTCAGCGAGTTTGTAGGCAACTGCCCTGGCTGCAGACCAGCCAGCAGCTCTTGCGGCAAGTTCTGCAGCAATCCAGCAGCAGCAGCAGCAGCAGCTGGCGGCACCAAAGCCAGCTGCTGCTGACAAATGCATTCAACAGCATGGCGTTTTGCTACCCACCGCAGGTGCAGCTAACACGCTGTTGGATGTTGCCTGTGCTGACCTGTCAAGTGCTTGATTGGCTGCACTGTGGCATGCGACTGCTGCAGCAGCCAGAAACCGTAGCACTGCTTGGCTGCAACTTGCCCAACTCACTGTTGCAACTCGTGCCATCACTGCGCCGTATTTGCTGCTTGCAGCTGCCTCTCTGGTGCTCGCAAACTGGCCAGGGTCAAAGGCCTGCAACGACAAGACCTGGCTGAACGACTGCACATCTCAGATGAGCGTGCAAGTCGATGGATCCAAAGTCTTGTTCACACCAGCCATCAAGGCCTTCGCGAATGAAGCGTGTGACCCAGCGCCTGGAGTTGTGATTGGCCCCAGGGGAACGCAGGCTGCAGTGTCGTTCCCGCAGTACCCGATTGGTTTGACCAGCACAGGTCCTGACGGCACTTTGACAGTTGACTTTTCAGCTACAGCTGGCGACGACCCTAACAACATGGACTGGTCGCAGTGCATTGTTACGTATAAGATCATCAAGGGGACGTTCTTGAACCCCCAGCTAGGGCTTACGGCGCAGCAAGGGGCTGCTGCGCTGCAGCAGGCAAGGCGGCAGCAGGCGGTGGCGCCTGCAAGCGCTGCTGGCAGCAGCCGGCCGCTGCTGCTGCTGCAGCTGCTGGTGGCAGCAATGCTTGTTCTACTTGTGAGGTTGTAAGCTGCGGCAATGTTGGCAACTTACAGCTGTGTCATAACAGCAGCAGTAGCAGGTTATTGGGCAGAACTTTGGGGAAGATTGACTTGTATTTGTATCTTATTACACCGCAGTGCTGTAGCTCTGTCATTGGATCGGCTGCATGACATGGCCATCACCGGTTGAGCTTGATGCATTGTCTGGGTCCCAACCGCCTAGTGCATGGCCATGCGTGCATAGTGCACAGACCAGCAACATGCAGCACACAACTTGTCGACAGTGTTGCTGGCTGTTGCCGTGCTGCCGATTGCGCGCTCAGCAACGTAACATAGTATAGTATGTTACTTATCGGTTGTATGCATGCCATATTATGTAAGCAGTATGGGCTGCCTTGCGCCGCAGTTGTCCCTTATACATGCAGTTTGGAGGCAGCTGGCTGCTGTTGTGTCTGTGCTCCAGCTGTGTTTGCTGGAGCTCGCATGGTGTGTGGTGCTTCCTGCACCATATTATGTTGGTATGCAGGGTGATTTGGCTTTTGGGTGCTGTGTTGTTGTGTTGGCTTTTGATAGCCAGAGCGACGGTAGCCGTAGCACTGAGCGAAGAGCGTCCTTTGGTTGTCTGTTGCTAGTGTGTTGCTAAGTATGAGGCCCTGATGCGGGACCGTACACAACTACATATGAGATTATTCAAAGGTATGCTGCATGGTGTGAGCATTGGCTGCCACCAGACCAGTGCTGGAGTCCAGCATTCGCTACTGTCATGCACCGCAGCAGCTTGATAGCTGCTGCCGAGGCAGGCAGTTGCCACTGCAGGCAGTCAATGGTTAGATCCTGGCATGACCGCTGACATACAGTGCATGCCGGGGCCGATTGTGGGAGCAGATGTGCTGTGGTCCTGCTGTGCAAATGTTGTGGTGGCTGCTGCACTCAATGCATTGCACATATACGTGCGGTGCTGTGTTGTGCAGCAGCACCACTAGTGCTCATAGCAGGGTGTTGTGTGTCTGCTGCTGTGGGTGCATGTAGGGGGTTGCACTGCTTGAAAGCATGTGCCGCTGGCTGGCTGCAGCGCACACATGTGGTGCATGCACCAGTGCATGTGTTTGTTACTGCTACAAAACCAATTCTTTCCTGGGTTCGGAGCATCACGACCATGGTGATTGGCTGTATCACTGCGTGCTGCAGCTGGACTCAAGCAGCAGCGAGCAGCTGCTAGCTCAGCAGCAGCCTGAGTTGGATTGACAGATGAAGACTGCGATTGGCAATGCCAGCACCTTGATGTGCAGGCAAAATGCGCAGCAACGGGACAGCTGGTTGCTAACGCCCTGAGCTGCCAACTTCTTGACTGTTTGTTGGGGTTGCAACAGTCACATTTGCAACAGCCGGATTGCAACAGCCGGGCTGTCTGCATGTCATGTGCAAGTGCTGGCAAGCGTCACATGGAGGGTGTGTTTGTTGTGTTACACATGCCTGTGCCGAGCTGCTGCACAAGAGCATGCCGCATGCCCAACAGTCACTGTTGAGCGGCACAGTCTGCCTGGCTTCGTTGGTATGCAGCCGCATGTTGGTAGCGTGGAGCATTGCTTGTCAAGCTCAAGCAGATAGTTCAGCACTGAGGGGACACCTCAATGTTGCACGGTGCTGTAGATTGCAATCATGCTGCTTCACTGCTGGCAGCTGCAAGCGCAGCCAAGCATGGGGCGATGGCGCTCCAGCATTATGTGCCTGCTCCCTTGCCTTTGGCTTGCACCACACAATGCATGGACCCAAAGACTAGCTATATGTGTACATGGAGTGCCTGAAATGCTCGATAGTAGGTGTCTCGTTCTGTCATGGGGTGCGTGCCACGGAGCGTTAGCATGGCGCTGCACAACATATGGTTGTTGGCCCCATGGTGGTGGCCACAACAAGATATATGTTACACGGTGGCCACAACAGAGGGTTGCCACAAGGGCTTAAACTTACCAGACGAAGAAGAAATATGTTACAAGGTGAAAAAACGCGACTACGTCGCTACTGTTCACCACGAAGCTAAGAAACGTGAGACCAATAGGCACTGCGGTCAAAGACATGATCACTCTCAAACCAACATGATCACCCACAGTGCTATGTCAGTAGACTAGTAGGCAGCGGGTACTGTTTGCATCGCCCCATCGTCCCGCCTACGCTTAGCCACACAACATGACCATGTGGATAGTCAGATGGTGTGAATGACATGAGCATACGCCCATCCACGGCTGGCACACCAAAAGCGTGTGCACATTAGATCAAAAGGTCTCACGGAAAATAAGGAAGCAAAGGGATTCGACAGATAAAGCGTGTACAGCTAGGCACCTGTGTACGTGAAGTACTGCAAGCACCGTAGCAGCGTACTTACCAGACATGCCTAGTGAGGCTTCTCTGGAATTCATCCTTTGAGAGAACGGCATGCTAGCGCAGGGTCGTGCCACTTGATGCCATGGTCCGGCGGGACGTTAAACACGTGGCGCAGTGGTGATGACGGACGAACAGTGGCCGAAAGGTTGCAGGTTCGATTCTGAGCCTAAGCAGTATGTCCCTGGACTCAGGGATACAGTTGCGAAAGCCGAAGGAAGGATGCTGCTAATGTCCTCGCGACTCTCCGCAGGACTCCGTCGATTGCTGGCTATATACACACCGGCCCTGCTAGGTATGCAGTCCACCGTATGGGGTGATTCCCACATGCTGCCGAGTAAGGGGTGCAAGGGTCTGGGTGGTCTACCTTACACCGAAAATAGAGAGAATAATCAGTCTGCTTTCCGCCTCCCCAGTGGGTGAGGCGCGGTTGCCGATGCCGAAAGGTATGGCTTACAAGGATTGATTATTTTTATTTTTATTATTATTATGCCACTTGATGCCATGTGCTATTAACTCGCTTGCCATAATGCATCATATGGCACGGCCTGCGGCTGGCAGCTGCTGCTGCAGCACAGTGCACATGCTGTGGCCTCCATGGAGGCCCTGTTGCCATGGTTGTGGGTACGGTGTGTTTGATAGTGTGCTCCGGCAGCAACTTGCCCTGGAGCCTTATAGGATTGCCAAACCTGTGATGGAGTGTCATGTTTGGTGCATGATTGTAGCAGGGAAGGTGTGGGTAGACAGAGTGGGTAACATACGTAACTGCTATTTTGATATAAATTTCAGGCGGCAGCAGCCTATCCCGGGCGTGGTGCGCTGTTGTTCAGGTGCAACATGAGATTGTGCGTTAGTTGGCTGGTGGTTGGGGGCAACCTTGGCAGCAGATCATCTCAGGCAGAGTCCTCCCTCTCAGAGTCTGTGTGCGTGTATACCACACCATCAGCAGAATGCTTGCTTCCAAGTTGCGTTGCCGTACTCAGATCACCTCGAACAATATCTCCATCTTTTGCCGCAAGCGTCATGAAGGACGGACCAGGGAGAACCCTAGTTTTGTGTGGGGCGTTCTTGCGCCCTGCCATGCGACATATGCTGCTGCACATCAGATGCAACTATTTGATTTGCTGAGGCGTGTGCATAGGATGACTGGCTGTCTGCAAGTGTCTGTGCCTGAACAGACCAACGTCTTGTATGCTTCAGACTCGTGCGGACAAAACATGCGAGACTACTTAGTTGTCTGGCAATCACCACAAACAAGTGGACACCGGTTGTTGTCGGTTTTGCCAAAGCCTGATGCCAGTGTAGCAGCAGGCTGCACATTGACCGACTGCTGATATGCGGACCAAGCCAGCCACGCTTGCCACGGCTGGCAAGCGCCTGACTGGCCCACCAGAAGGATATGGACGGAAGAAGGAGCTGCAGGTCAAGCACTGGCTCGTAGGCAGTGCACAGCCCACATCAGATGCTGATGAAGCAGCAGGAGGAGGAGCGCCAGAAATCATTGCAGAGGTGAGTGCTGGCAAGTTGCTGCATCAATCATCCACCACAACCTCTAGATATCTGTCCAGAACTGCTGCATCTGCTTCTGTTGCTGGTTCATAACCATGCTGAGTCAGCAGCGTCGCTGACCATCTGCTGTTTTGTGCTCTTTTCAACATGCAGCCTTCCCTGTACCCAAACCAGTCCCTGGATGACGTGTACAGACAGCTCAGGGACAGCACAGACAACCTTGCCAATGTATTCGACCCTACTTCAGCTGCAGCTGCAGCACCAGATGCTGGTGCGTACGCTGTGCAGTGTAACACGCACGCAGATCTGTCCGCCACATTCGATGGATGCTATGAACATGCGACACGCTTTGCGCAGTACTGCTGCATGAACAGACGAGGAGGTACCCTGTAGCTGATGCGAACGACGGTTGCTCAGTGACACGTGGTCATGCTGTCTGACGTTGCTTGCAGGAACAGTCGCACTACATCAGGCAACCCCAGAGGCTGTGGAATCACCAGCCCTGATTGAGAGCAGCAACAGCCATGCTGCAGCACAAAGTGTGCACACCCTGACTACAGACAGACTAGCTGGCAATAACGCATGCTCTGCAGACGGCAGCAGGAAGCAGCAGCAAGCTGGTGCACAGGAAGTGTGTGAGCAGCTCTGCTGTCCGGGCGGCAGCACAACTGGAGATGCACAGGCTCACTTGCTGCAGTATGAGCGACTTGGACAAACTACGAGTACGCCAGCAGCAGCAACCAGCACGCGCACAAGTGTTGCTGGGTCAAACCATGCCAACGAAGCAACTGATGTGCCAGCAACTGCTGCATCAAATGCAACTACTACACAGCTAGACAGCAGCAGTCACCAGCAGCTATCAGGCCCTGCAGCTGCGATCTTCCGACTGCTGTCTTCTGCAGAGCACAGCGCCTTGCCTAGCCAACAGCAGCAGCAACAGCAACAGCAAGCGCAGTCTGACCCCGCAGACGTGTTGCTGCTGAAGCAGGCACTGGTGAAAGCAGCACAGGAGCATCAGGTGAGTTATTAAGTGCCGGCACATGGTTGATGGTTTCCTTTGTTGCCTTACTCTTCAGTACAGGCTGATGGGTGCACTGCAGCGAATCCTTGTCCGCAGTGCCTTGTTCATTGCACTGCAGTGGGGCTCCCAGGCCCTGCACAACAATCATGCACGTCAGCGGCTGTGCCCGCACAGCACGTGGCAATTATGCAAGTGTGCACACTCCTTGCTTACTCGCTTGCTTGCTTGCAGGAATACATGCAACAGACCAGGGCAGAACTTGCTGCTGCCAGGGCTGCCACAGATGCAGCCAGAGCCGCAGCAGCAGCCGAGGCAGCAGCAGCGACCCACAAAATGGACTCACTTCAGCAGCAGCTGGCAGCCGCAGAGCAGCAGGCAGCAGCAGCAGTGGCAGCTGGCGTTGCAGTGCGCCAGGAGGCGCATAGGCACCGTGCTGAGGCAGAGGAAGCTGTAGCAGAGCACAGAGAGCAGCTGCAGCAGGTGCGGCAGCAGCTGGAGCTGGCTACACAGCACATGAAGGAGCAAGCTGCAGCACATGAGAAGGTGAGAGCACGCAGGCAAACATGCAGGGCTTCAGCGCTATTGCAAACTCAACTGCTGTCATGTGTTGCGAAATAGCACGCTAGCAACAGTTTCCTGGCCTGCCAAGCTGTACACTGCACTTTACAAGAGATGCTGATGTCATGTTTAGCTCATCTTGGTCACGCTGGTCATGGGCAACGATCATACTGTTGAATCTGCTGTGGTGTGCTGTAGGCGATGCAAGCAGTGCAGCAACAATTGCAAGCTGCCAAAGAGGCAGCTATAGCCAGCAGGCGCCAGCTCCAGCTGGCACGAGCAGCCGCAGCTATCACAGAGAGCAACTTGACAGCACAGCTGCAAGCAGCAAACAGCAATGTCCAGAAGCAGCAAGCAGCAACTGAGGAAGCCCAGCAGAAGCTGCAGGAGCTGTACCAGGTGGGCTGCTGCTGCTGTTGTCTGCTGTCTGCTCTAGCAGACTTTTCATACAGAGCCATGTAGGTGTGTACCTGCTCACATGCGTGCTATAGTGAAGCACTTGACCCTGATGTCTGTATGTGCTGGTCCAGACCTGCATGGAGACAGCATGCTCTGTGCATGTCATCTCACTGAGGCCGATTGCATTGCTGTGCATCCTGCTTCTGCAGTTGTACCAGCAGGAGCAGCTTGCAAGGCAGGCAGCTGAGGCGTCAGAAGCCAAAGCATTAGCAGCTGCTGGTGAGCATGCGCAGCTCTTTGAGGCGCTGCTGGCAGAGACGCAGCGCAGCAGCGCCACCAGCCAGCGCAGGGCACGGCTAGCAAGTGCCAGCCCTGCACCATCAGCACAACGTCCTCACACAGCATCAGGAGCAGGAGCAGGAGGGGGGCCGTCACAACGTAGCAGCTCCGCCAGGGCAGTGGACAAACCCAGCCAGCAGCGCAGCACAGCAATGGGATTGCTAGGCAGTGCCAAGCACCCTCTGTCAGCTAGCACCGATTTTGGTGCGACAGGCAGCACAGATAAGGGCAGTGCTGCTGTTGATAGGGCTGTTGGGCTGCAGGCGGGTGGTGACCTATTGCAGCAGCGCGCCAGGTGCCACAGGCAGCTGCAGCAGGGGTTGGCTACTGAGCGCAGAGCGCTAGCAGAAGTTGCTGTGAACCAGAGGCGAGCAGCAGCTGCTGCTGAGCTGGAGGAGAGCAGGCGGGTGAGCAAAGTGCTGTGCGCTACTGTGCTTGAAGCAGCTGTTGTCGATTACGCCATGCAGCTTGTTCCAATGTGAATAGGTCTGCCTGCCTGCTTTGGTAGCGCATATGTTGGAGTAGCTGTAGTTTCAACAGTCTGTGGTGGCCTGCCACAACTTGTGACATGCTTACAGGTGCAGCAGCTGCTGGCAGCAGCACCTGAAGCTTTGAATGCGTTGGGACTTGCGTACAGGGCATTTGTGATTGCACCGGGCAGCTCAATTCATGCTGAAGTAGCAAGCCATGCAGCAGCTGGGGCTCCATCTTCAAGTGCAGCAGCAAGCTTGGCAGTTGGAGCACAGCAGCTGCTGCTGCAGCAGCTCTCTCAATTGTATCGCGTGTACATCAGCCAGCCAGCAGATTATGCGGCCAGCGGCGTTTCTGTTTCACCTGCAGTGCTGACATTTGCTACAGCAGTGGTTGGTCTGTCAGCGTCTGTGTTGCTGCTGCTGCCGCATCCTGGGGAGCGAGACAGCAGCAAATCAGAGCATGCTGCTGCAGCTGCAGCTGCGCTGTTGGGATGCCTGCCTCTTCTGCTGACAGCTGTCAGAAGAGGTGTGCCAGTGCATTGCGTTGGCCAGCTGGGCCAACAGGAGCAGCAGGAGGTGCTGGCAGCAGCTGCTGCTGCTGGCTGGTCTGACCAGGTGGGTGAAAGGCGCTGACTTGCAGCGAATTACTTACGAACTCTGCATGCTGCACAGCAGTGACGCCGCAACATAATGCAACGTTCTTGCTGTTTAGCCTGCTGACGCAGCAGAGTGCTGCAATGGCCATGCACAGAAGTCCGCAGCCCGTGATGGAATGGCCTTGAATGTACCTATTGTTGCTGCATTGCTTGCAGGAGTGTTCAGCACTTGCAGCAGCTCTGGCAAGCTGCGTCGGCTTCCACAGCAGCGCTGATTCGCTTTCAGCAGCAGTTGGGCAGCTGCAGTGCAGGCTGGGCCTCAGTGATCTGCAGCTATCCCTGCTGCCAATAACAGTTCTGAAGAAGCTAGCTGCAGGGATGACAGGCATGCTGGGAGTGCCGGATCTATGTCACCTCAGCTGCCCAGGCCTCACACACCTGAAGCTGGACTTGAGTAGCATGCGGGCTGCAGCTGAAACAGCCCTAGTGCAGCAGCAGGAGCAGCAGCAGGAGCAGCAGCTAGTGGACCTGCTGGCAGCCGAGGCACAGCAGGCAGTGCTAGGCCTTGTATGCAGCTTACTTTTAGGCAGTGGTGGCATCAAAGTGTTGAAGCTGGAGGGAGTTGACGGTGCAGCAGCTGAGGCCATTGGGCAGGCAGTGTGCAGGGATTGCAGCCGCTGCAGCGCAAGCGAGTGTGACAGCGGCCTGCAGCTGCTGGGCAGTCCAGTGCAGCGCAGCAGTTCAGGCTGCCAGTTGAGCCTGCTAGTGCTCAATGGCATGGCAGTGCCAGTCAGGGCTCTGCTTGGTGTCAGTGACGCGGCACAGTGCAGCAGCCCTGGAAAGCAGATGTTGCTGCAAGAGCTAGACCTTGTCAACCGCAGCATCAGCAGCAGTAATGCAGCTGCCGGCGCAGCTGCACCCAAGCACAGCAATACTAAGTCAGGCCAGCAGCAGCAGCAGCAGCAAGGTGGCATGCTGCTTGGAGAAGAGCACGTTGTGTTCCTGAGTGTACTGCTGCCGTTGTGTAGAGGCCTGAGGTGGCTGCGGCTGCCGCTGCTAGCACCTAATGTCAGTGAGAGAGCAGTTGAGCGACTAGTGGATGCAGTCCTGCAGCTGCAGCCGCTAGAAGAGTTCAATGGAGTGCCTGTGCAGCTGCAGCAGCAGCAGCAACCACCAGGCAGGTTTGATGGTCCTGTGCAACTGAGTACATGTGAGCAGCCAGCCGCTGCTTCAGGTAGTGCTGGCAAGGGGACCATCGCATCAAACAGCCACAGCGGCAGTGCCTGCAAGCAGGGAGATGGCAGCAGCAGCAGCAGCACTAGCAGGCTTTCAGAGTTGATAAACAGGGTGCCCAGCTGGCAGCATGTAGAGCTAGCCACCTTGGGTGCAGGTAGAGGCGCCAGTCACTCCGCCTGCAACACTCACAGCAGTCAGCAGTGTCTGGACGTGAGTGGGAGGCAGCTAGGTGCTCCTGGTGCAGCACTGCTGGCGCAGGTTATGGCGGCTGGTGCTGCAGCAGGGTCAGTGGGCCTTTGCTTGTCAGGTTAGAGACTGCTATGCTGCTTGGGGTGCTGCTGCCTGGCAGGGGTAAACAGCAGTTTCGAGTTAACAGCAGTAGCATTGTCACAATGAGAGAGAATAGGATGCTGCGTAGTCCCTGCTTGTGTGGCAAAGCGGCATGCTGTGATGAAACAACAGAAGTGTCCACGCCAAGGGCATGAATAATCCACCAGCAGTCTGTGACTCACTGACTGTTCCTTTTCCTGGATCTGCTCCTGCAGGCTGTCAAGTTGGCGTGCTCGGCGCTCAGCACTTGGCAGCGGGGCTTGCCAATGCTTACGGACATGCAGACAGAACAGCAGCTGCCCCCAGCAGCCTTGGCAAGCCACCACAACCGGCAAACACACCACACCTGTGTATTCTGCAGCTATCAGGCAATGCACTAGGGCCGACTGGCCTGCAGCAGCTGCTTGCTGGCTTGGCTGCTGCTCAAGCAGAAGCAGCTGCTGGCACAAGCCTGCTGGAACATCTGCAGGTGCTCGACCTGGGGTGCAATGCGCTGGGTGATGCTGGTGCAGCAGCGCTGGCGCAGTACTGTGAGCAGCTGAGTAGTCTACAGCTGCTGGGGTTGAGCGGGAATGGCATCGGCACCGACGGTGCACGTGCGCTGTTTGGTTGCATGTCAAGCAGCAGCAGCAGCAGCAGTGGCAGGAAAACTGGCAGCAAAACAGGCGCCGCAAACAGCAGCACGGAGATTGCAGGGCAACCGCGGTGGTTGCCGGCTCTGCGTGTGCTGCAGCTGGGTGGCAACTTCCTTGGTGATGCAGGCGCGTCAGCGTTGGCTGCAGCGCTGCCAGAGCTACGGCAGTTGCGGCAGCTGCAACTTCAGGACAACTACAGCATAGGTAAGGGACCGTAGTACATACGATGTACTGCACCGTAGTACATTCCAGTATGTGGGAGGGCTCAGCATGATGTTGTGCATGTAGTACATGGCATGTACATGCTTCATCACAACACAGTACAGCTTGAGCTGATGCTCAGCAGTCTGCCTCGACATGACAGCCTGTTGTGACAGCCGGGCTGCATTCTTCCACTCCTTGGAGGCCTGTCACGCAGGTGTATACAGTGCCAGTCTGTTGCAGTGTGCTGCAGTCACGCCCCCAGCCATGCATTATGCGTGGCTGCTTGGCTCGATTCAATGCAAGACTGAGTCTTGCAAGCCCTGTGCTCCTCACACCACATGCTATCTTGCCTGCTGCAGGGTGCGAGGGTGTGCGCGCGTTGGCGGCTGCGCTGCCACTGGCTCCCAGCTTGCAGGAGCTCAACCTTGCAAAGAACTGCATTGGGCCCCAGGGCGCTAAGCTGCTGGGAGCAGGGCTGCAGGCCAATGCAGCAGCAGCAGCAGTAGCAGCCAGGGCCGCAGGTGGTAGGCCAGACAGCCAGCAAGATGGCACGTTTGACAGCAACAGCAGTGACAACATCAATGGCTTTATCGGGCTGCGGTATTTGGAGTTGGAGTGGTGCAAGCTGAAGGTAGAAGGAGTGGCGCATCTAGCGGCTGCACTGGTGATGCAGCGGCAGGGGCGTGGCGCGGCAGCAGCAAAACAGCAGCAGGATGGTGCACACTGCTGCCTGCAGCGGTTGGGTCTTTGCAGGAATGGTGCAGGCGACAAGGGTGTGAAGGTGAGGCGTCACGCCTGTGCAACAACACATGGTTCCGTCCAAATCCGCTCTTTGACGTGGTGCATGCCACACATGAGGGAAGCTGGTTCTGCCGACATCTGTTGGATGCATGGAGCCATGCATGGTGATGCATGCTGTACGCGTCTGAGCATACGGACGTGGCCGCACATTGCACGGTGTTGTATGTGGATAGGCGACCCTGCGCAGCACGGCGTGTATGTTTTCTGTCAGGCCATCATTCTTGCGTCCCCATACATCACCATCATGATGGCATCATCATATTACCCATTCACGCCATAGCATCAACGCCATGGGCCCGCAGAGTCCCGACACATGGCGCATACTGCTGTTGCTGCTGCTACTGCCGCTGCTGTCACCCTTGCAGGCTCTCATGGAGGCGCTTGCGACCAACAGCAGCTTGCAGGAGCTGGACCTGCGCAGCAATGCCATTGGGCTCACCGGCTGTCGAATGCTCAGTGCGTTGCTGCAGGACCACAACAGCAGCATACGGGCACTCCACCTGGCTGGCAGCTTGGAGGAGCCAGATGGCACGCAAGCGCCAGTGCTGCAGGTATGCCTGTGCGGCAGCGATGCATGCGCCATGCATGGCATGCAGTGTGTGTTTGATAATGCCAGGCGTAACTGCTAGTAAAACCCTTTCAAGATGCATTCATACTGGTCGGCTGATGCAAGCAGATTTTGCAGGGCACCTGTATACAGCAGTCCATGCAACAAGGGGAGTTATTGGGGGATCTGCTTTGCAGGACTCAGCCTGGTTGACCTGACACAGCAGTGCTGTACAGTGGCACATGTAGTGTTGCAGGTGCAAGGCACGGCAGTTGTGCGTTGAGCAGAGCAGGAGATATCTATGCACTGTAGCCTGACTGAGTCAGCCGGTATGCGTTGGTGTTGCCGTTGTCTGAAGCTGCTGCCGCGTTGCCTCATGGAGGTTTCATTGTGTCATCATGTGAAACTGACTGGTGTTATGTCTTGCTGCTGGCCCTGCAGGCTCTGGAGGAGCTGGCAGGCGCAGACAGGTCCACGCTGTTTGGTGCTAGGCAGCCTGCTGTTGGATAGCTGGGGTGCTATTGGTTGGCGCCAATGCCGGCATGCTTCAGCGGCAAGGATTGGACAGCCTGTAGTATCCTGCGCAGCAACTGAGCCTTTTTACAAGCGATGGCCCATACCATGTCAACTTGAGATGCCGGCGGCATGATGCGATGTATTTGCACAGGTCACTGACCTGCTGCGGCATCAGCACTGCAAACAGCCCGAATCTGGGTTTTGAATCCAAGCAGGGCTCAGTCAGGCATGCTTGATTCATCAACTGTTGCACAGACCGCAGGGATCACTATTGCATGAATAGCACGCGTTTCGTGATTCATGCGGGTGGTGAAAAGGTTTTCTTTCCCACCCTCCCGCCCTGTTTGTTCCTCCTTTCCTCCCAGGTGGTGGTGTTTGCCCCACCTTGGGGGGAGGAGGCAGTGCTGTGATGCACTGCAGGGCCTGTGGCTCTGTGCAGTGTGGGTGTGTGTGCCCTTGTTAGCGTGTTTGCAGTGTTGCAGCAGGGCTGCTTGGGCCGCTACTCATGCACAGCTACCCCCCAGCTGCTATGTGTAGGCAGACGCATTGTGGTGCTAGTTACATCTTTGTTGTTTTGTTCTCATGTTTGCCTCAGTTAGATTACACAGCAATGTTTGAATTTGGAGTTTTGAGAGCAAGTGGTGCGAAAGCATGTTGTCATGTCACATGGGGCATGCTTGATGCACTGCCAAGTTTGCAGCAACATCACTGGCTGC